>CM040191.1:28697765-28772765 GCA_022606455.1 Callitettix versicolor
TACAAAGATTAAATAAATTTTCATAAGATTGTAAGGTAAAGTACTGAACTGTTTAAACATTTTAAATGACTGCTATTTTTAATCGATTGGTCAGATTCTTCTGTATGAAAAATCTATCGAAATTATTAACAAAATTGTTTTTTTGTACTAAGTTTGAATCAAATTAGAAGAAATTTACGAATTCTAGGGAGCACAAACGCACTTGTATACACAGCGCGCGCGCGCACACACACACACACACACACACACACACACACACACACACACACACACACACACACACACAAAACGTACGGAATTGCTATAGGCCACATAATTTCGGTTTAGGATCTATTGGGGAAGAATTAAACTCATCAAATTTTGTTCCAATTTCGGTCATATGTGTATAACAATCCATGTTATTTTTGTTGTTATTTTAAGGCGAAAAGCGCATTGAGGCTATTATTACCTCCCTAAATGTAAGTGTGAGTAAAGTGTTAAAGTCGTAAGTGTAGTGTTGTAAGTATAAGTGTGTGTGAGACCCAGGTACCGCGAGGGATGTCTAAATCCTCTCAATAGGTACAGCTAGTCTGCACCCCCGCGGGGCTCCATAGTTATTGTAGCAAATTTGAAGTAGAAGAAATTTACGTTTCCATTGAATAACACAATAAACGAACTCTGACCACCGTCAGTTTGTTCTTTGTTTGTTTACTTCTATTTACTCTTAAAGCGTAAATTTCTTTTACTTCAAACAGAAAAATTTGAGCAAAAGATGTTGCCTATAACTACCAAACAAACGTTTCTTGAGGAATAACGTTATTGTGGGAAACATTGTGTAGTATTTTCACCATTCATTTGTTGATAGAACACAGTTCCGAAACTCTACGTCAATCAAGAGATGATTAACGAGCATTCTTCCTAAGTGTTGCAGAAATTCAAAATACCTACCTAACAAAACCCCTTCTAATAATTGCACCTTGAAAGAGGCAACGAAGGCTCTGAGGAGCCTAATACAATACACAATCCTAAGCTTATTAGTAATTTCCTTTGTAACAGAAATTTATCTTGCCAAGCCCCAAGCATTGAGTGTCTAAAGGAAATAGATTATTACGCAGTTCTCGAATGTACCGATTGTAATGAAATTTAAGTTAAATAAATTTTCCAAAGCGATTACACAAACTTTCTCACTTTCAAATATTTCCATGAAATTCACGTTCAGAAGCTACAGACAAAAAAGCACAAAATCGTTTGACTGGAAGAATCATAACTCAAGTCAATGTAGCAAACAAAGTCTATATAAAATATTTACTGTTAGTGTGTAAATAAAAGACAAAAATTTCTGTTATTAGTCTAAAAATAAACATAATGTATCATATTTTCTATTCCTTTTTAATTGCGATACTTTGTTCGAAAACACGACAAATTAACATAGTTCTTAACAACATAACCTGAAACTTATTTTAAATTAACATAGCTAATTTTTAACAATATAACCTCAAACTCCTTATATCCCATCAACTGTTATATGGAATCAGCTGATCGTTACGAATTAATATAAAACAACTGATGTTTTACTACAACTACCAATATAAATGTGTGCATTCGCTTCAAGCAACGCGCAAAATCCATCACAACCAGCCCTAAAACACGATACACGTTAATAAACCCGACGGCGATTAACATTTAGTTTGTTTTTGAAGTGAAAAGTTATACAGACGAGCTTAACACGTCAAAGAATTTAGCTCTTTTGATTGTGTTAAATTGAGCTGACATATTCTGGCAGTTATGAAAACGCAGTTTGTTGAGTTTAACATTTTATGTATTTGTTTAAAATTATGTACAATAAATAAGTTCAATAATAAATGTTTTAATTGTAATTAACGCCATTATACTACGTACTCGACCTATCTAGCATAAAATTGTTTAAGCTATTTACAGTTAAATATGCATTATCTATTTTCATTTATTATTTCTTTCATTAAAGGTAAACCTGAGAAGGATACTCAAGAACTTCAAAAACTCATGATAGTTTTTTCACAATCACGAAATTGTCTTTTTGTATTTGTATTTTTCGTATAAGTTAGAAAGTAAAATTTGAGTACCGACTTACAAACTTACCCACGTCTCCAAACTATTTTATGTAAAAAAAATTAGTTTTTAATCCCTTTTGTGCAAAAAAAAACTTTACTCATCTTCTATAATATTATTATTATTATTATCATTATCATTATCATTATCATTGTCATTGTCATTGTCATTATCATTATCATTATCATTATCATCATTATTATCATTATCATTATCATTATCATTATCATCATTATTATTATTAAGTTTTAAATACCGTAGTCGCACAAAACGAATTTCTGACTACCAGAAAAATCCAACTAAAATTTCGAAATATTTTTTAACCAGAATTGCTGTAAGTTTGTGAATTGAAAATTTATTACTGAAACCCCAACGGACGTTGGATTTTTTCTATTTTTCTCGAACCATAAATTCTTTCTACTACAAATTTTTTACACTCCAAGTTAGAGTATTTTTTTAAGTGAATACTTCTTATGGCGTGGTATGGATGTATCTTTTGCACGTGAAAAAAATCAGTTTGCCTTCACGCATCACGCTCTTATTGAAGTGACTACTTCTTATGCGGGGTATGGATGTATGTTTTGCACGGGAAAAAAATTCAGTTTGCTGTCACGCATCACGCTCTTATATATATTTTTGTTTTAAAATGTATTTTTGAAGTGATAACTTTATGTTCGCGCCATTATATTACTTACCCAGTCCAACTTAATTATTTAGTTTTGTATCAAGTGTTAACTGTGTAACAGTAACGTTTTATACGTTTATTGTATATTGGTAGGTTGAATAATAAATATTTAAATTACTTTAAACGCCGTTATACTACTTACCCAGTCCAAGTTTATTTAGTATTTAGTTTTATGACAAGTGTTAACTGTGTAACAGTGACGTTTTACATGTTATTATATATTGGTAGGTGAATAATAATTATTTCAATGCCATTATACTACTTACCCAGTGTAACTGAATTATTTAGTATTCAGTTTTGTGATATGTGTTAACTGTAGGCTACAAAAGTGACGTTTTAATAATATTTTATACTTCTTAATATAATATTTTAAATTTGAAAGTGTGTGTTTTTGTTTGTTATTCAATCACACATTAACTACTGGACCGATTGAGATGAAATTTAAAATGAACATGGTTTAGGTACCTGAGATGGACATTGATGTATTTCCGTTTTAAAAATCTGAATCCTGTTATTATTTATTATAAAATTATTGTTTATAAGCTTACATTTGCAATGATTTTAATTGAAAAAATCTTATAATTCCAAACAACCTGCCTTTCCAAATTAAAATATTGCAGTTTCCATTGAATTTGGCATTTACAGTTACAATTAATAAGACACAGGGTCACATATTAGGAGTAGCAGGAATACATTTGGGACTCCGTGCTTCGCCCATGGTCAGCCTATTCTAGTGTCGAGTATCGAAAATCTATGTCTTGGCAAAAAACCATAAAATCATATAATATTGTATTTAGAAAGATATTAAACTGAAAAGAACATACTCATGATTTTGAAAATCGACTATATATTTTATTTTGTGGTGTAAAATATATAGCTATAACTCGTGATAAGAAGTAGTCACTTCTGTCGGCAGTCATGCCACTGCTACTTTTTAAAAAATACCACATTTTTAAGCTTCTTTTGTGTATTTATTAGCTAAGTGTTGCACAAACTTAGCTATAAAATATAACTAAGTTTCAACGAAATACACAAACGGCTTGTTTAGGCACTTAAGGGAGTTTTTCACAAGTTTGTATACGCGTTACACTGGAATTGTAACAAGAAAACTAACAATCAGTGCCAGAAATAATTTGGCAGCCGAAAAAAACAATCTCGTTCCTCTAAATTCCAGACATCATTTTCCGCGTGCAAGCCGTGTATTGTTTCCAAAAAGTATTTCTTGAAAAGACTCGCGATAAATGCGAAGCCATTAACAAACAAAGCAGAACCACGACAGCTGTAATGCATTCCTTGTACAGCTTAAGTGGTCGGCCTACTTTGTCTGACGAAATTTGAAAAATGTTGTAATCAAATTGTGCTGATAACCCGATCTCGTTGTCGTTTTGCTCCACCAGCAAATGCGGAGTGGAGCTGCGCTAAGCTGAGTCGCATAAAGATGAGTAGAAAGGCCGCCATTTTGGCACAAAATCTGACGTCATCAATTTACGTTATGCTATGACGCAATGATGTGACGTAATGGTGTGACGTTAGAGTGTGACGTCAGGAGTGATGTAACGGAGTGACGTCGGATTGTGACACCGTAGTGTGACGTCGGATAGTGACGTCAGGGTGTGACGTCGGTATGCTTGACCGATGATCACCGCGTGTTCTCCTTGTCGCCATCATAGAACCTGCCCAGGCTCACTGTGGGAAAAATCGGTGAAAAAGCGAATCGATACTGTTGCCGTCTCTTTCCTCGTCACCATCGTGGACTCTGTCCGAACTTACCGTGGGAATGTTCGGGTAAAATTCGGTTGTCGGTTTTGGGCCGTGGGAAATTTATCTGTAGCCGATCGGTACAAGTAACCATTATAGTACATACCCAGGCTCTGTTGTCATCGTGGCACTGCCGGGGCTTACTTCGTGAGAGAATGTAGATAAAATTCGGCTGATGACCAGTGTGTGTGTGTGTGTGTGTGTGTGTGTGTGTGTGTGTGTGTGTGTGATCGGTAACCGATCGAGAGGTCCACAGGCCGTCTTGTGTACGAGCCACTTAACCGGTGTTATAATGCAAGATAAAACTATATAATCGTCATCGTAGTTGTCAATTATTGGTTGTGCAAACCAATAAACGTTTGATACAACCAAGACGTTATAGTGTACGTATATGGCGTACGTGTGTTGCGCCATATTGAAACCATCGTTTCGCTCTTTCGGATGCATCGTTCGCCGCCACCGGTTAGTTAAAACCTTTAGTCGAACACCTCGTTCAACCCTCGTCGAACCCTCGTTGAACTTTCATATTTATAAACAACGCGGCCTCGAAATCAGCAGGTACAATAAGCCGGGACACCGACACCTGTACACAAGGTGGTGGTGATGGTGGTGGGTGATTGAAAATAAACTGAGACAAAAACTGAAATTCAATAGCATTTATTACTTGTATAACAGTCGTATATACAGAAGGTACAAGATTAAAACTTTATGATAATTTGTCTGTACGTTACCTCGGATTGTCCTCTGTGTTTTAACGGGGTTGTAACCGTCGTACGATGCGGTTGAGGTGTCGCAACCATAGCCCACATTACAATCCGGGATTGAGATGAAGGCTCAACACCTTGAGGGGGTAGCCCCAACCATCGCTACTTCCGGTGAATACAACTCCATGACAAAAGTGTAGTCCCCCAAAACGTTTTTTTTTACTTTTTATTTTTTAATTTTTTTGTATTTTGTCTTTTTAGCGAATAACTACATACGATTTACACCCTCTGCTTAGCGCGCGCTCACACACAGTTCTAAGGGAGAACCTGCTCCAGGCCGGTGACTTCAGGTTTACGGGAGAGCTAACACCACGCCAGTGACCTTAAAAAAGACACACATACAGGTTTACGGGAGAACTAATTCCACTCCAGAGACCTTGACGAATTCACACACACACACACACACACACACACACACACACACACACACACACACACACACACACACACACACACACACACACACACACACACACACACACACACACACACACACACACACACACACACACACACACACACACACACACACACACACACACACACACACACACACACACACACACACACACACACACACACACACACACACACACACACACACACACACACACACACACACACACACACACACACACACACACACACACACACACACACACACACACACACACACACACACACACACACACACACACACACACACACACACACACACACACACACACACACACACACACACACACACACACACACACACACACACACACACACACACACACACACACACACACACACACACACACACACACACACACACACACACACACACACACACACACACACACACACACACACACACACACACACACACACACACACACACACACACACACACACACACACACACACACACACACACACACACACACACACACACACACACACATACACATACAAACACACACACACACACACACACACACACACACACACACACACACACACACACACACACACACACACACACACACACACACACACACACACACACAGGTTTACAGGAGAACTAAATACACGCCAGTGAACTTTGACTCACACACAGACACAGGTTTACGGGATATTTAAATCCACGCCAGTGATCTTGCACCACACAAACGCGGGCGCACTTCTTAAAGTGCGACAGTACACTCGGTTAGGATATTAATCACGTTTACATTATATGTGTTTCTCATCGTTAAATTCGTTCCATACTCATGTAAAAAAGTAATGTTTCATATTTTGTCTACTTTATTATGAGCGCTAGTGCTGCAGACAGACATTTTGTCGTGCAAGAGTTTCAACATACACCGAGTCGAATAACGTATGCTGGGGGAAGCGTGAGTCGAATAATAAATATGTTACCTAAGTTATTTCACATTTAGTATTCCCAGTCTCGTACTATTCCAATACTAACTAAACGTTGAAATATTTTATGGCTCCGATATTCCCTATTATAAAATAAAAACCATCTTTTATATTTTATATTCTTGTTTTCAAATTAAATTTATGACGGTATATTTAAAAAACAGTTACTTCTTAATGATGGCATAAATATTTTGAAATATATAATTTTTACTTGACGCTATTAATACACTTGGACGGCGTTACCCGTGAAAAATACAGAAGGCTGTTTAGTAATCACGTGACTCGAGATACTGGCTGTGAGGTAGACGGGGAAGATAGGGCTCTTTTCTGAAAACAAGCCTACATCTCAACACACTTTTAGTCTGGCTCACGAAAGAAAACACAAGTTTATTATATTATAACGCTCGAATACTTTACTATACAGAAATTTCAGGTACATCAAATTAGAGCGTGTTTTATGGTCTATAAATCTATGTTAATTCCGTTAATATATTTTCAAACTACAATTTTACAATTCAATAAATTTACGGAAAAACACGATTTCACGCAGTTTTTCTACTACTGGCTACTTTGAAAGTTCATAACTTTGTCAATTTTTACTCCATAACAATGCTATTCAAGTACTTTTTTGGTGTATACATTTGCTAACGTTTATGCTGAATTTGACCAACTTTTGACAATAATTTAAATTATGGTGAATTTATTTTTAAAAAAGTGCTCGTTTTGTTTGTTACCAGCTCGTTTGTTATTGAAATATTTTTTTTAACAGATGTCTGTAATTTTACAACAGTAATATCAAAACATGTGTTAAATAGGATTAATAATGATTTTGAATGCGTAAAAATTAAGATATTAAAAATAAATTTCAATTAAATTCTATTAGCACTTGCCACTATGTTGCACTTGTACCTACGGAAGTACTGTCGGGCGGTTCACACTATAGACCTAGAGAGCGTGACACCGTTCCATTTGAAATTTTAATGTACAACTACACAAGTCTATAGTACGTGTCGAGTGATTGTACTCCCGGTGTGAGAGTGTTCACATTAATACTCAAATTTCGTTTAACTAACTTTACGTCTACTCATTAAAAATAATTATAAAACTGATTTAAAATAAGTCTTGAAATAATGTCGTATAAAATTACAGACTGTGTTAAAGAATTACTTCAATAAAGTTGTTGGTAACAAAATGAGCACTTTCTTCAACTAAATTCGCCATAATTTAAATTTTTGTCAAAAGTTGATTAAATGCGGCAGACACATTAAGATATATCCATACCATAACAGCATTCTTGTGGAGTAACAAACAATTTACAAAGTTAAGAACCTTCCAAAAAACTAGTACTTGGAAAACTGCGTGAAAATCGTTTTTTTCGGTAAATTTATTGAAATATAAAATTTACTTTTGAAAATATATTAACGGAATTAACAAAAATAAGAATACACTTTAATTTGGTGTATCTGAAATTTCTGTACAGTAACCGATTGGAACGTTATAACGTCTTAATACCAGGTGTTTTCTTTCTTAGGTCAGACTTTTGGCGAAAGCTCCATGTGCACAGATAGCCGGGTCGGTTGTAGTAAAAATCTGTGCGTATGAGCTAGTAATGGTTCTTTTTTTTAATGCTGATAAATTAACATAGTTTTTAAAAAAGACGCTAGATAACGTCAGGAGTAATTTTCAGCTACAAATTTAATTTTAATAAATCTAATTCGAAAGTTTCAAAATCCAGCTTTGAGGTATTGTTCTTCCTTCTTCTGTCCACTTACCTTAAAAAGTTCACATCCTTGCATGCCACAAATTTAGATGTAAATTGAGCAGCCATTTTCCTTGCAAAATTAGTCATGCGCGCTTGTGTGTGTGTGTTAGTATTTAAGTATTTGCAATTTTGGTCTGATTTCATTCAAACTGAGCACAAAAATCGTTTTGGTAATAGCTTGGATACCCAGAAAAATCCGCACAAGATTTCAATTTCAGCTGTTACAAACTTTGAAAAATATCCAATTAGTTTATTACATTTCTGTAATACTCTGTATTCACTGATATCAGCATGTTAATTTTTCAGTTTATAATGAAAATGTATGAAGATTTTAACGCTTATTTTGATGGTAAAACTTGTAAACATATTGTTATGGTTAATTAATGTGATTTTGTTACATTTTCGGAAATTCGTTTCCATCACGTCAGCGAGACAAAGAGCAGTTAGTTGACATTTCACCTTGCCTCCAACACGCACCTACAATATATTCACTACAACCCTCTACAGTTTGCTCTGTATTCCCTAAGCCATATATCACTGCTTTCAAGGGACTTTAATATACCGAGGGCTGTTAAAGTGCGCTGATATTTTAGTATGTTGAAAATAAATATAGAATTTATACGGTCTGTAGGTTATAAAGCGTTGTGTTTTTAGCTCGGTATTTGTAAAATATTTCCCAAAATGTCAGGTCGAAAAACAGAAAATCGGTTTGATTTTTAAAAATTGTTCTTGAAATTTTTATCAAAATTTAATTATATATAAGAAAATTGTAATTAAAATTCTACTGAAAAATTCTTGATTCTCTCATTCCTTGATTTATACAAAACATTTATTCGAAATTCACTCGTAAACGTTTACAAAAATAACCGCAAAGTAAGCCAAATTTTTCAAAATCGGTTAATCAAATTTTTCTAATTTTATTCACATATGAAGGATTACAACCTAAATCAGTGTAGCATACAATCTCTGAAATTTATATTTAATTTTTACTATTTACTCTCAAACAGTAAATCATTTTATATTAAATCTGCTGCAATAAATAGAGTTATAAAATATGATACGTGATAACAACATTTTAGCAAAATCCGATTAACCTACTTTTTCAAAATTAGTCTGATTTTCCTGTTTATTTTCGGACCTTATTAACCGAATTTTGGAGGAAATACTGTAAATATTTGCACTATTTACTTATATTTGTAAAGAAAATCATTAAGTTTTAAAATAATAGAAATGTTATCGTTGATTATTATTGTAAAAATAACTTTTGAAATATTGTAAGATGAAAATGCTATGATTTTTTAAAGATTTCGTTATAATTTAAGAACATAAAAATAGAATCATAAGTCAGTGTACAAGACAAAATGAAAAAAGAAAACTAACACTACAGTTGTTAGTGGTTTTCGGGTTTTTTTATTTGCTACCCTATCATGTATCAAATTTGTTACATGACTTCATTTTGAACTTCAGCCTTCACTCATAACCAAAATGAGGAACCAAAATGACCAATTTTTAGAAACTAAGTAGTTTTTTTCTACAGTTCCCGAAATGTTTGGGTACTTATCGACAACGTTTCGGCAAAATGTTATCACCATCGTTATAGTAGATTTTGAGAAAGTCATATAATAGTTTTTTTTATCAAAAAGGTGCTTCAATACTTTATTTCAAAAACTAAACACACGCGCGCGCACACACACACACACACACACACACACACACACACAATCTGTATATTACTATCAAAACTATATAGTGTTTTAAAGTCATTCTACTGACTTAACACAGGCAACCAATCAGCGAAATAGAAACCAAGTTTTGTTATGTCAATTAACACAACACGTAGTCTAGTGATCGTGACAGGTGAACCAGAATAGCATCCTGAAGTGACAGCATAACAAAGGTTTCTTGTTCCTAAGAGAGATCTGCATCTAGGATAGCTTGAATTCTGCAAATATAATTAAGGCTGACTAGTCATATCGTGAATATTATAGTAACGCGAAAATATAAACCTGTTAATTATATATATCGCAGGCACTGTTTCTCATCTCGTCACCACTTACTAAAGCCACATCAATTATGAGGCCTGTTTGTATTTAGACATTCTAATTAAATCCTCCCATTTTCGTGTATAAATCTTTAATTCATTACGAATGTTCTTGCTTAGCAAATAATCGAATCTTCATTCCGTCGATATTAGAGTGAAGGGCTAATTCCCTACAGGGCACGTGTGGTCTGAGGGTACACATGAACATGACAGGAATGTACATAAGAGAAACCGTTCTTTTACGGCCCTAACAATTTTTCTATCGTACTATTCATATTTGCCTAACAGTAAGAAGTGGAATTATAGTATTAGTTCTGCAGGATTACGTAACTCCAAGCAGATACAATAAATAACTATGTAATATAAAACAAAACAAATTATTGGCTACACAGAAATAAGTTGCACAAGTCATTTTGTCCAAAGCGTACTGTTAGCGAAAATCTGCAACAGATGACATGTGGTCAAGAACCGGTAAAATTAGGAATTTGTTACTCCGGAGTGAACGGCTTCAAATGAACTATTCGCTACTGAACCGTAACTCCCACTCCGAGAAATGTAACTCCTTAGGAACTAATCTGACTGGGTTACTGCATTAATGTATCATTAAATTGTTGACTCCAATATAAAATAATTAGAAAACTAATCAATAAGATATTGTTTTTTCTTAATTGTACTAATAACTGATAGCCTTAAAATATCACCAATAAATCTAGAACTATGCAATACCACATTGAATTAAACTAACAAAGCACATCAGACGACAAAATGAAATTAACTTGCGAAAGCATAATATTTTCACTCATTCATTTATTGTTAATACATTTTAAAAACGGCAATTTTAATAAGCAATTCCTTTCAAATCTGGAACGAACTAACTACCAAACAGTAGACTTGTGTATGTTACAAAGCACATAATATTTTCACTCATTCATTCATTGTTAATATTCTTTCCATTCAACTCTGTAACAAACTTAATTCCTCATACAGTAAACGCATGTAAGTTACAAAGCATATAATATTTTCACTCATTCATTCATTGTTAATATTCTTTCCATTCAACTCTGTAATAAACTTAATTCCCCAAACAGTTAACTCGTGTAATTACAAAGCCCATAATATTTTCACTCATTCGTTCGTTATTAATATTCATTCCATTCAACTCTGTAACAAACTTAATTCCTCATACAGTAAACGCATGTAAGTTACAAAGCATATAATATTTTCACTCATTCATTCATTGTTAATATTCTTTCCATTCAACTCTGTAACAAACTTAATTCCTCATACAGTAAACGCATGTAAGTTACAAAGCATATAATATTTTCACTCATTCATTCATTGTTAATATTCTTTCCATTCAACTCTGTAACAAACTTAATTCCTCATACAGTAAACGCATGTAAGTTACAAAGCACATAATATTTTCACTCATTCATTCATTGTTAATATTCTTTCCATTCAACTCTGTAATAAACTTAATTCCCCAAACAGTTAACTCGTGTAATTACAAAGCCCATAATATTTTCACTCATTCGTTCGTTATTAATATTCATTCCATTCAACTCTATAACAAACTTAATTTTCCAAATATTAAATTCGTGTAATTACAAAGCCCATAATATTTTCACTCATTCGTTCGTTATTAATATTCATTCCATTCAACTCTGTAACAAACTTAATTTTCCAAATAGTAAATTCGTGTAATTACAAAGCCCATAATATTTTCACTCATTCGTTCGTTATTAATATTCATTCCATTCAACTCTGTAACAAACTTAATTTTCCAAATAGTAAATTCGTGTAATTACAAAGCACATAATATTTTCTCTCATTCGTTCCTTATTAATATTCGTTCCGGTCAACTCCTTTAACAACAACTCCCACAACAAAATAGTTCCTTCTACGTTGGGACGACGTGCTTCAACTTCACTGAGTTTCTTATAATTTATTTGATTTGGATTACAAAGTATTAACTTAAGGAGATTCTCCTTCTGTAATCTTATTCATATTATATTTCTGAAAGTTTGTGTTTGTTTGTTATTCAATTACGCTTTAACCACTGGACCAATTAAGGTGAAATTTGGTACGAATATGATTTAAGTATCTGAGATACACATAGGCCTATTTCCGTTTTAAAAAACGTCATTATACTACTTACCAAGCCCAAAATAATTATTAGTATTAAGTTTTGTGACATGTGTTAACTGTAGTTAGGTTTAATTACTGTTTACTGAACATGAGATTTAAGGCACCTGAGATGGACATAGATCTAACCCCATTTTACAAATCTTAATCTATGTTTTATTTATTGCAAAATTATTGTTTATAATGTTACATTTTCATCTAATAATCACAATCTGGTATTTTTCATTTAAGACTTTTCAATGTTTTTGAAGCAGAGTGCAGAATATATATATTATATACAATTTTACTAGGATACTTTAATTGTACGGTAGTATATATACCTATTTGTGTAATACATTATATGAAAAAATTGTTAATATGCAGTGCAGCATCTATTGGACTTTTCGATATTTTTGTTACTAAAATGCTTGATTATGTGCCCAAAAGCAAGAATCCAAAATATGAAAGCAGAAGTACGATAAAAATCGAAAATAAAAGTGACCAACAAAACTTCAAAATTGCTACCGGCGAAAATCGGTTCCGTGTTGTAGATCAGTAAAACAATAAAAATACATCTAACACGGGTTTGGGTGATAGGAAACCCATTTTTTAAAAGAATAGTGCATAACCTAACTGACACGGTTGTTAGGCCTAACACGGTGATGCGTGAAAAAACCTTTATATTTTTTCAAAGAATATTAGGCTACATATTCTAACTGTCACGGTTGTTAGGCCAAACACGGTGATGCGTAAAAAAACCTTTATATTTTTTTAAAGAATACTACATATCCTAACTGACACGGTTGTTAGGCCTAACACGGTGATGCGTGAAGAAACCTTTATATTTTTTTAAAGAATATTAGGCTACATATTCTAACTGTCACGGTTGTTAGGCCAAACACGGTGATGCGTAAAAAAACCTTTATATTTTTTTAAAGAATACTACATATCCTAACTGACACGGTTGTTAGGCCTAACACGGTGATGCGTAAAAAAACTTTTATATTTTTTTAAAGAATACTACATATCCTAACTGATATGGTTGTTGGGCCTATCATTGTGATGTGTGAAAAAACCTTTATTTTTTTAAAGAGTTCCAAACCTTAACTGGACGGTTGTTAGGCCTAACATAGTGATGCGTGATAAATCTTTATATTTTTTTAAAGAATACTCCATAAGCTAACTAACATAGTTGTTAGGCCTAACACGGTGATGCATTAAAAGAACCTATATTTATTTTTTTAAAAAGAGTACTCCATAACCTAACTGACACGGTTGTTGGGCCTAATATGGTTATACATGAAAAAAAACTATATATTTTTTTAAAGAGTACTACATATCCTGAAAAGGTTGTTGGGCCCATCACGGTGATGCGTGAAAAAACCTTTATATTTTTTTAAAGACTACCACATATCCTAACTGACACGGTTGTTAGGCCTAACACTGTGATGCGTAAAAAAACCTTTATATTTTTTTAAAGAATACCACATATAATAACTGACAAGGTTGTTAGGCCTAACACTGTAATGCGTAAAAAAACCTTTATATTTTTTTAAAGAATACTACATGTCCTAACTGACACGGTTGTTAGGCCTAACACGGTGATGTGTGAAAAAACCTTTAAATTTTTTTAAAGAATACTATGTATCCTAACTGACATGGTTGTTGGGCCTATCATGGTGATGTGTGAAAAAAAACCTTTATTTTTTTAAAGAGTACTCCAAACCTTAACTGACACGGTAGTTAGGCCTAACACGGTGATGCGTCAAAAAACCATTATATTTTTTTAAAGAATACTAGGCTACATATCCTAACTGACACGGTTGTTAGGCCTGGCACGGTGGTGCGTAAAAAACCTTTATATTTTCTTCAAGAATACCACATATCCTAACTGTCACGGTTGTTAGGTCTAACACTGATGCGTGAAAAATCTTTACATTTTTTTACAGAATACTCCATAAGATAACTAATATGGTTGTTAGGCCTAACACGGTGATGCATTAAAAAAAACCTTTATTTATTTTTTTTTAAATAGTACTCCATACTTAACTGACACGGTTGTTGGGTTAAACGGTGATGCAGGAAAAAAACCTTAATTTTTTTTTAAAGAGTACTCCATAACTTAACTAACACGGTTGTTGGTTCTAACACGGTGATGCATGATCTTTAATGTATATTATGATTGCGGGCAAAGCCGTGACGGGTAACAGCTAGTATCTATTAAAAAGAAAATGTTTGAGTTATTAACTTGATAGTTTTGCAAAAAAATTAATTCCCGTAGTTGCAATAAAGCTACGTTAACAAAGTAATTAGGTGAAGGATCCATAAAAGTTAAAGTAGGCAGTCTATGTTTTACAAATAAAATTTAAAGAATATTTAAATTTATATTTAAAAATAACACCCTATATATGAAAAACGTAAATGTTAAAAAATTAATAATGTTCTTTACGTAAACAAAATTATTTTTAAGTAAAATAATAATAGTAAAATAATATATTTATTTGGACTTAACTTCAGTACTTTATTTTAAAAAAATAAAAATGTACTGTTAAAATGTTCATTTTAAATAATTTGGACACCCTCAAATAACTACCGCCTTCAACCAATTGAGAATTAGACACATGTCTACTTATTATAGTTTGGAAACTTTTAATGTTGAAGGTTTTACATATTTGTATTAATTGTTTTATTAATTTTCATAAAGTATTTGACAAATTTTGAAAAAAAAATTCTCTTCGTCAAAATCTAAAATTTATGCCAGTAGTTACTGACAGCAGGACGACTCAGGGTGGAATTATTACAATTATTAACTTTAAAAGTCGGTACAAAGTACAAATTTGGAGGATATTTGGTCGGATTTACAACTAGGAACTAGATCCAAAGCTATCATAACTCCGAGTGAACTATTCATTACTGACGGAATTACAAACTGCAGAGGTAGTATGAATGGGACTTACTGTTGTGCATCCTACAACGACCAATTTGATAACTTCGTAAGATGTCAGTAGATTGTTTCGCCTGACTTCCGCCTTTTTCAATCTACAACACACCGCGGTACAAAAAAACGCTGTACTGCAGTTTCAGTTTCGCGGCGGCAGCATGAAGCGACATTTTCGCTCAGCGGATACGTTCTACCCGTTCGCCTAAATCAAATTTAAGTTAAATTTATTACACTCCGTGGCGGGCTGTACCTGCGAGATTTAATTGAAGTAACGCGATAAACTTTGATTACTATGAAAGCTGGACGCGTTAGATTTACTGTTTCAAACAAATATTCGTTTAATGGTTTATTGGTTAAACAGTGCGACAGTATGTACATAAAATGTATTACTGTATTTAAATTACAGACTGCCGGTCAGTTCATTGTAATTCCTGAATGGAGATTTTAATGCGATGGTTGGATTGGACGATAATAAACGCGGTACGTAACTGTTTCACTTAAGTTATTTAAGTGAATTTTCTTTGAAAATGTATATATATATATATATATATATTATATATATATATATATATATATATATATATATATACCTTATATATTGATATGTCTAACTGTTTTTATACGGTTTTAAGAGCTGTTTTCTGATATCTTTAAGAACTCCAAACAGTGATCTTAGCCGGAGTGTGTGTGTGTGTGTGTGTGTGTGTGTTGTGTGTGTGTGTGTGTGTGTGTGTGTGTTTTAGCAATGTGATGTTCTGATGTTGTGTGCTGTGTGTTTTGTGTGTGATTTGATTTAAGATCAGCACAAAAATCGATGTCGGTAATACTTTGGACAAACTCTTTAACCATCAGAATCCGGGAATACGTTTCAAAATGGCGGCCGTTTCAAATCTTTAAAAATAATGTTTTTTCCTATTTTTTAATCATTATTTATTTACATTTTTTTGAAAATTTTATTTTACTATCCGTGATCAGTGTTAATAACTACACAAATTATCATTCTGAATTGTCTTATTATGGACCAAATTTGAAAGTTTAAAATAATGCTGATTATGACGGTGAAATCAGAGTTTCAACAAAAATGTAAAATAAAAATAAAGAAAACAAATTATGTTTTAATATTTGTTAGGCCTATATTATTTGGGCCTAACAATATAATATTAGGCCACGGTTCTATCGATTTTTTCGTACAAAAAAAACACTGTGTGCTGTTTAATGATGACAATAATCACCATTAAATTCTGCTTATATTAGTATTTTTGTAATTTTCAGTGTAATTTAAAAATAAGTAGAAGTGCAATAGTGAAATAAGATTTTCAAAAATTGCATTATAAAAAGTTATGCATTAAGTTTTATTGTTCAAAAATTGCCGCCATTTTAAAACGGTTAAAAAAATAATTTCGCTGAAAAAATAAATTGTCTGAGCTACGACTAAAATCGATTTGTGTGCGAAGTTTGAATAAAATCGGCATAAATAAGCATACTGAATTTCAAAATGCCAGTGAAAATATACACTGATTCCTGACCGTGATTATATTTTCAACGAAATTTAAAACGTAGATTTTTCTCTGATTACAGGTTTCAAAGGAAACAAGATTCCATGTAATAAAACACCCATTGATTTTGTAGAAGATAAACTTGGAACAGGCAAATTAATTAACAGAAAACTGATTCTTTCATGTGAAAAATCAAAGCACCTCTCAAAACCTTGTACGGTCTAATTAAGACATACAAATTAAATAATTGAAACAAGCGTATTTACCTAATAAGACAATGTTTAATTAAAAACGAAAGCATCTAGTATAAAACCCAACACTCACAAATATCTTTTAATGAGCTACTCTAGCCTACTAATTATCCATAAAAACGTAATTACTAGTGCAAAACCACTGCGTTTCATTCCATGTACTTCCACTCTTCATTACCCCTTGCAAATTGGCCGCAATCTTTGATTTTCGCATCTTTCGGTAGGTATTGATGGAGAAATGTTTTCAGGACTTTGAGTATTTGTCACGACCACCTTGATGGACACGAACTGTATAAAAATAATACCACCTTATCTTCAGCCCGTCTGGAAATAAGGCATTAATACGAGATAGTTAACTAACTATCCCTGCGGCCACGTTGTGTAACTGCTTTCGTAGTGTTATTCTCACTATATTTGCGCATGCATAGTCACTTTTACCGTTCTTCTTTTTTTTGGTTTATTTTGTGTTTAGTGTTTTAGTTTAGTATCTTTTACCGTATTTCTATTCTATTGACGAAGATTCCAAAAAGTCTATTGTAAATTTGGATTATAACGCTACAAAATGTGGCGTTGATAATGTCGATCAAATGTGTGCCAGTTACTCAACATCCCAAAGCACGTGACGTTGGACAATAGAGCTTTTTTATCGGCATTTAGAGATTGCTGGAATAAATGCAAATATAATTTACAATTTCAACCATTTGGATTACAGTGAGCAAAGACGAAACTTTTTGAAAAAATTGGCACTCAGTTTCATGAGTGGACAATTGAAAGCTAGAGCAATAATCCTAACTCTTTCAAAAGATCTTCAAGTTTTTTTTTTTTTGGGGGGTAAATATAAGTTATTGGAAAATCAACAGGATCAAGTACCAAAAAGTAGACCTAGTTGTCATATTTGCGGACCACACAAAAATAACAGAAACAAATTTGTCTGCAAGAATGTAATAAGAATGTTTCAAGGATCACAGCCAGATGACAGCTGTTTCCACGAAGCTGAAGCAATGGAAGTTGGTTCAGATTGAATTTGTAAATATTAATTTTTAAATTTATGTTTACAAATTTAGTTTTTTGATAATAGTGACCACTAAGAATTCCGTAATATTTGTCATGTTTCTTGTATAAAATGAAATCCTTTTTCAGACAAGTGTTTGTATTCATTAGCTATTATCTATGTTTCATTAGATAACTATTAAAAAACCGAAAATTAAAATAAATCAATTAGAAACAAAGTATAATAAAAAATAATGCAATGTGTCTACTTAAAATTAGTTTACATGGGTACAAAAGCGTTATTAGACATTGCGGCCAAATTGCCGCGGCGCCCGGTTGTGTGATTCCCTAGGATTGAATTCCCTAGGAGCGCCTAGGGAAGGGTTACACGACCTCTCTCGTTACACGTGAGCAGTAAGAGAGATCTTACCACTTCAGTCAATGTATAATACCGAATCAACAGCTGTGATGTGAAATCATCTGTTATGTGAACATTACCTTAACACTACCTCACTATAGCGTAACAATTTCCGTTGCATATTAGATATTATATTTTTAAATTTTAAAGAAGAGAAGCAGATTTGAAAAGTACTGGAATAAACAAAATACTAAATCAGGCCTATGAAATGGATAGAAAAACACGTGGTTTATGAAGGAAATCAGAGTTACCAACTCGAAAAAACTTTCCCTCTAAGAAAGTTTTGTTTTCCCTTAAGAGTCCATGTATCCTGTCGGCCATATTGAATCTGGGGAAGACTATCTGCACCTATTGAGAGGATTTAGACGTCCCTCGCGGTACCCGAGTCTAACACACACTTACACTTACAACACTACACTTACGACTTTAACACTTTACACTCACACTTACATTTAGGGAGGCTATAATAGCATTAATGAGCTTTTTGCCTTAAAATAACAGAAAAAAACAATGTTCTACCATTAATACCTTACACTTTGTCAAAGCTCAACAAGGAGAAAACGTTTTATCGAAATGATTGAAACAGTTGTTTTCGTGAAAATCAGAAATAAAGCACAAAACTGAAATCTTCACGTTCTAAAAAGAAAACTTTGTAATACATAAAATGATTTCTTTTTAACACAGTTTTATTGTGTATCTACATCAGAAGCAGGGGAACTAGCATTCGAAATTTCAACTCAATAAGCCTGGTAATTTTTAAGATATATTGATCACTCAGGCAGTTCGTGCGCGAATGAGTGACTATCGGTTTTATATTATATTACCTGTGTGTCTGTGATATTCTGATTCCTTTTAGTTTCTGGTTAGTTCCTCTTATATGTTTGTACAATTTATTTGTTTTCTCTTTGTGACTTATTACATAATCGTTAGTGACCTGATTTTCAATGTCAATATTCAAAACGTGATTTGAGTCAATATGCCCTAAAATACTTCAAATGTTGTTACTGAATAGATGCTATTATTGTAAGCTATGATTGCATATTTTACTTTCTTTGTAATATTATCGTTTTTAAATTCTATCTGGTTATTTAAAAGCCTTATGTGTTCAATTAGGGTGGAAAGGAATCTTTCAATTAATCCATTAGAAGGTGGGTGTTGAGTACTTATAACATGTATTTTAATTTTGTGTAATTCCAAGATTTCTTTAATTATTTTATTATTAAATTCAGTTCCATTGTTTGAAACAATGGACTGAGGTACTCCATAATGTGCAAAGTAGTATAAGAGTTTATCAGCGTCCTCGGTAGCATGTGCGCGCACACGATACACTTGTGCATAGCGAGATAATAGACTAAGAAATCTGTTTTTTTCTAATGAAATGCTATCTATGTGGATTGTTTGCAGTGGTCGTACAGGTGTAGGCGTGAGATTCATCTTGAGCTTTAAAGATCTTTGTCTTTAAACATCGTAATTGTCTTTATCGTACTTTGTCTTTAAACTCTTTATCGTACTTTGTCTTTAAACATATTTCACAAAAATTAATATAGTTTTTAATGTGTCCCTTTATATTGGGCCAATAATATTTCCTTTTAATTTGCCACGGTGTTTGGTTTCTTATATGCCACGGTGATTGGTTTTGTTTAAGCGGTAGTTATTTATAATCTCTCGAATTTCTTCCTCATCTGTTATATCTAGTAATTTAGAGTTACATTTAACTATTAAAAGTTAAGAGTGTTTGAAATGTTTAGGTAAATTCCTCGAAAAAGTCATTTTCGAAATAAATATTATATCTAACCTTGGGTACTAGGAATTCTTTTACAAAACTAATAATGTCGTTTTCTAGATTATTTCTTAATAGTTCAAGGATTAATCTCATTTTAGAGTTTCCAAATAATTTTAATATCTTAACTTTTTTTTTGCTGATAGTCTACCTTGTACAAAAATATCTGGTTTTTTCCAAAATTCACAGGTTCTTCAGAAATTGGCATTTCCACTCGCGTATTCCCTTCGAAATTGGAATGAACGGTTTGGTCGCTTTCTTCATTGATCTCTTGCTGATTGACCGCGTTATCTTCTTCCTCCAAATCAAAGTTTACTATCATTGACTGACTATCTTCTATATCTGGAAAATACAGCTGGGTTGACTCAGCTGTAGTCTTCTGTAATTCTTCGTCCACAGAATTTTGAGTGTCCTTTGACAATTTTTTTTTATATTTTATTTCGTAGTTGTATTCTTCTAATTTTAATCTCCATCTTAAAAGTTTAGAATTCGGATCCTTAACAGAGAACAAACGATTGCAAAGGTTTGTGATCTGTATAAATTTTGAAATTTCTTCCAAATAAATAAAGCCGAAACACCCATTCGTATGGGTGTTTTGTCGCCCATATGATTGCGAGTAATTCCTTTTCAATTGCGGAATACTTAGTTTTACTGTCATTAAGAGTTCGACTAGCATACGCTATGGGAAGGTCTTTGCCATTTTTATCTTGGCTTAAAATTGCTCCTATTGCAAAATTGTTAGCGTCAGTGGTTAATATAAATTCCTTTCCGAAATCAGGGTATTGTAAAATTGGTTTGTTAGTCAATATGTTTTTGCATGTTTCAAACCAATTCAAATAGTCTTAACGGTTGATACCGAAAAGATCCTATTATTCACATAAGAACTTTCAAGAGGGTCTTACCGACTGCGCCTACTTATGGTATGGTTTCCAGGATGTCGCTTTTTAAAAAAACAACTTTTATTAATTATAATAAGAATTTAATATACATTTAAAAACTTATAATAATTATTTAACTTCATCTCATATTCATTGAGATGCGAACTGAGTGAAACCTCGACTAACACTGAGCTTATGCTCCTCCCTCTCCACATACAATGAAAATGCTTAATATGCTAAAAACTACATTGTCATCACTAAATCTAGCATAGTCTACAATTATTGCCTATATAACTTATATATATATATATATATATATATATATATATATATCCAAAATGTTTAAATTTTTTTCCCGGCGAAAAACCGATGTGGTTTTCATCGCCGATACTAAAGTGTTTACATAGTAAAATACGAAGTACAATACGAAAGTAAACGCTACAGGGATATACAGATATCTGTGTGTAGGAAAGGAACTTACAACTAACTTATAACAGTGTAAACATGAAACGACTTATAATTATATGAAATAATAATAATTCTTCTATAATAATAAAGAATACATATATGTTTTATGTATATAGATAGATAAATTCCTTTCGAATCATATTTCTCTACAGATAATGACACCTTACATTTAGAAGTTTCAAGCCGTTTTTAAATAATTTAAATTGAATGTGAGGAAGTGAATACATAAATCTACCAAAGTTATTTGATATTAAAGTGCAACAGTGAAAACACCACTAAACATATGCTCTGAATGTACACATCACGTGCCTGCATTTGATAAGATGAAATATGTGTACAAGTTATCGTACACTAATGCATAATGCAATGTTTACTGAGTAATTAATTCAGATAATGGTGCTTAAAATACCTGGAGCCTGTTTTGGATATACTCATAAGTCATTATTCATTGTTAATGTGTTGCAACACAGTTGAAAACGTTTTTTGAAATTTATTTGAACTAGACTTTTTCCTAGATAGGCTCTTTGGAGTGGGTTCCGTTTATTAATATATGCAATCCAACTTCTCTTTAATTTACTTATTTAAATACACAGGTTACC
This sequence comes from Callitettix versicolor, assembly GCA_022606455.1. Taxonomy (NCBI): domain Eukaryota; kingdom Metazoa; phylum Arthropoda; class Insecta; order Hemiptera; family Cercopidae; genus Callitettix; species Callitettix versicolor. Next base: position 28,720,195 of record CM040191.1, read on the forward strand.
GCATGACTTTTTCAATTTGTTTCGCACCGCTTATGATATTTATTGTCACTATAACAACAATCGTCTTCTTGTCCACTCCTTGATACCTGTTGTTGACTAAATTAAAGTTGAAGTTCTCTTGAAGACTTTCAATATTACCGGCTGCAGAGTCATGTCCAAATCAATGACTATATATATATATATATATATATATATATATATATATATATATATATATATATAAATATATATCATATATATATATATATATATATATTTATATATATTTAATATTTAGGACAGAGCAATTGAAATTGAACAATTATCTTTTGGAGGTATCATGTTACTAAATTGTCTGTCGTCGTTTACACACACACACACACACACACACACACACACACACACACACACACACACACACACACACACACACACACACACAGACATCACACGCACACACACACACACACACACACACACACACATACATACACACACACACACACACACACACATATATATATATATATATATATATATATACACACACACGCTAGCAAGCGAGCGCGCACACGCGCGCACGCACGCACGCAAGCGCTCGCGCGCACACACACACGTAAACACACACGCGCGCGCGCTCTTCTCTCTTCGAAGCACTGTTTGTGTATGTGTGTGTGTGTGTGTGTGTGTGTGTGTACGCGCGTTTGTGTATGTGCACGTTTGAGATAGCGTTCGCAATGTCAGTCCGCTTTGGTTCTAACTTGGCACAAAAATCTAATAGATTGGACAAGTCCATTACCTAAGAAAATCCGTTCTAAAATTTCTAAATAGTGGCCATTACAAATTTTAAAAAAATATGTTTTTATAATATAACTTCACCATCGCCATCGGCGTTCAAATGTACAAAAAATAATACTTTCAAATCCATTGAATAAACTAAAATACATTTGACGGTGGTCAGGGTTCATTTTCATACCCTCACTGTAATTTCAAAATCTGAATTACTAATTTATGCATATGTCAGTTGTTATGACGGTAAATTCATATTTCAGAAAGGTATAAGATAATTGTGATATTTTGAAAATTTTCTTCTGTCAAGTCAGCTAATTAGTTTTCAGAACTATATACCTAAAAAAGCACGCAAGTGAATGAAACTTGAAGATCATCTGTTAAGATAATCGTATTTTATAGACGAACGCAAAAGTAGAAGTGAAACTGGAGTGAAGTTGAGTATTTACTGAATATTCTGTAAAAGTGTATGAACAATTTAATGCACATAAGGGTACAAAATTCCAAAAGGTTTACCTCTTACACGCAAGATACAACCATATAGTTCTAATCTTCGGGAGGTTGCGGACTGGGTAAATCATACCTCATCGCACTTGCACCGCAGAAAGTAGTGACGCAATCGTCCCCACCTCTTACCCCAACTCACCCTCCCACTCCCATTTATTGTCTGTAAATCCAGGCTAGAGGGAGGTACGGTGTTGAAACTTAAGTAACAACGCAGTGAGAGAAATGTAATTTGTTGGCCATATGGTGGAACTGAAAAGGCACAAGAGTAGTCGAGAGTGTAGCCGCTAGCGTAAAAGCGCTAGATCGGAAAATACGTAAACTTTTAAATTTTCATGAAGAGTGTAAACACAAGTATTTATTTTCAATTTTTCCATCTTGTAACGGAAGCCATCTTGAAACGGAAGGAAACAAATCTTACATGAACATCTTTCCGGCATTACACAAAGTCCCTCCGTACCAAATTTCAAAACACTCGACCGCAAAACATTTGATTAAAATCGCGAACGCTTATCATCCTTAAATCAAAGGCTACCATCTTGTAACGGAAGTGAAAGGAAACAAATCTTACATGAACATCTTTCCGGCATTACACAAAGTCCCTCCGTACCAAATTTCAAAACACTCGACCGCAAAACATTTGATTAAAATCGCGAACGCTTATCATCCTTAAATCAAAGGCTACCATCTTGTAACGGAAGTGAAAGGAAACAAATCTTACATGAACATCTTTCCGGCATTACACAAAGTCCCTCCGTACCAAATTTCAAAACACTCGACCGCAAAACATTTGATTAAAATCGCGAACGCTTATCATCCTTAAATCAAAGGCTACCATCTTGTAACGGAAGTGAAAGGAAACAAATCTTACATGAACATCTTTCCGGCATTACACAAAGTCCCTCCGTACCAAATTTCAAAACACTCGACCGCAAAACATTTGATTAAAATCGCGAACGCTTATCATCCTTAAATCAAAGGCTACCATCTTGTAACGGAAGTGAAAGGAAACAAATCTTACATGAACATCTTTCCGGCATTACACAAAGTCCCTCCGTACCAAATTTCAAAACACTCGACCGCAAAACATTTGATTAAAATCGCGAACGCTTATCATCCTTAAATCAAAGGCTACCATCTTGTAACGGAAGTGAAAGGAAACAAATCTTACATGAACATCTTTCCGGCATTACACAAAGTCCCTCCGTACCAAATTTCAAAACACTCGACCGCAAAACATTTGATTAAAATCGCGAACGCTTATCATCCTTAAATCAAAAAGGCTACCATCTTGTAACGGAAGTGAAAGGAAACAAATCTTACATGAACATCTTTCCGGCATTACACAAAGTCCCTCCGTACCAAATTTCAAAACACTCGACCGCAAAACATTTGATTAAAATCGCGAACGCTTATCATCCTTAAATCAAAGGCTACCATCTTGTAACGGAAGTGAAAGGAAACAAATCTTACATGAACATCTTTCCGGCATTACACAAAGTCCCTCCGTACCAAATTTCAAAACACTCGACCGCAAAACATTTGATTAAAATCGCGAACGCTTATCATCCTTAAATCAAAGGCTACCATCTTGTAACGGAAGTAAATAAGAAAAAATATTACACGTAAGTCATTTGGGCTTTATACAAGATATATTCGAACCAAATTTCAAAGCAATCTATGCTTCATACATTCGTTATTGTAAGTAAGAAGCCGCCATCTTGAAACGGAAGTGAATAGCAAAAAATCTTACACATATGTCGTTCGGGTTTTATACAAGGCATTTCCGTACCAAATTTCAAAACAATCGGTCAATGCGTTTGGCCAAAACTGAGTAACACACACACCAAATCCCGAACTGCCGAGTTGAAAGAGTGATTTTGCTTCGCTCGGTCAATAAACGATCAGACTTTGTGAACGTATGTTTATTTGTACGTCCTTTTCTTGAAAATGGCTCAAACTATGATATAATTTTGAAACGTACAATTTTTGACACATTTTATCTAGGTGAGTTTTATTGTTTAATTAGGTAGGAATAATGATTTTTAAAGAATACATAAATAATCGCGGTATGCATTTGTCTTCGAATTTCCAAAAGTATGTTTCTTGATCTCACCATTTGAAATTCTAATCTCAACATCATATTCTCCATAAAAAAGGCATTTTAAACTTCCAAGTTACATTAAAAACAAGGAATTTCTTAATTCAACGGATTCTGAAAATTAAAAATTATATTTTATTCAGTATTTAACGCTGATTACAAGGATGAAATCAGATTTTCAAAAAAATTGAAAACATAAAAGTTACAAATTTCTAAAAATTTTAAACTCGAAAAAATATTTTTAAAACTTCAATTTGGATCTTACCTTAATAACTGCTCCAATAGCGTATTTTTCAAATGGAATATTCCCTTAAAATATATTGATTTTTTATGCAAAATTGATTTTTGAGTGGTTTTTGCCAAAAAGAGGATTGAAAATTAAATAGTTCTCGAAATATGGACAAACTAATACACCAAATTAATTGTGTTAAAGGTCGATTAGTTTAACAGGCACAGAAAATTAAAACAATTTTTTTAGGCAAGGAGTATATAAAACCAATACAGACTATTCATTAAAACTAACAATCGATTGTTCGCACTATATCGCAATACATAATTTGTACATAATTGTTGACAATATATAATTTGTAAACGAGGAATTAAACCAATTGTTTTTGAGCTAACATTTTTTGAGGTTAGAATTCGAACAATTATTAGCAGTTTTCTAATTCAACGTTTAGGCGCCAAAGAAACGCGCGCGCGGAGACATAAAGAGTCATCGTTGAAAACCTAGGGACCCTAAACACAAATGCAAAATTCAGTGGAAACTTTATTGGATGCATCACAAACATTTCTCTCTAAATTATTTAAAACTGTTAATTTCGTTAAAAACTTTCTAATTGCAATTTGAACAGTCAAGTCAGGCTGATGCAAAAGTGACCCATTCAGTTTCCAAAGTTGTTATGTTCCTCCCGTCTAATATGGCGTCTAAGAGTGTAGACAACTTTAATGAAAGCTATTTCCGCTTGCGTTGCCATGGTAACGGAGAAAACAATCTAATTTTCGTGATTAAGACAAACTGTTACAAACACATGAAAATAACCTAGAAGTAGTCGATAAAGTTTTGTGTTATCTGTTTTGTATGGATAAGTAGTAGAAAATATAGTTGTTTTGTAAGGTTAGTTTTAAAAGTTTACGTTAAGGTAAATTAAATTTGTTTAAACATAATGTCTACTTATATCGCAATACGAATAAATCATAGTCAAACTTCGGCCTAGTCAGGCTTTGTCATAGTAAATTTAGGCACCATTTTAAAGTTAGGTTATAGTTTAGTCATGTACTGAAATTGAAATTTTAGAATTTTACACACTTTGTTAAGTCGATGTTAGGCAACGCGAATAAACTTTGCGAAATCATTACACAAACATTTTCGCATTAAATTATTTAAACGGTATTTATGAAGTGTAGGTTGTTTTTTTCAAATAATGATGTTTGAATATTTTTTTTATTAGATACTTTATTATCCAATTAATACATTCACCCGAGGAAAATAATTTTTAAGATTACTTACGATTTTAGACGGTTTTTACGTAACTATATTGTGACGTCATTGCTGTTTACATTGCATAGAACATACTATATTTCCTATATCAACCTACTTTTCCTTCTATATCCTTTGATATTTCCTATATCAATCATGCGCGTAACCACATTTTAGTAGGAATTACTTCATCTTAATACTTAATACTTTCTCGTTCTTTTAGTGAAAACGTTTTAAAATGGCATCCGTTTAATTAAATAGGTTTTCCACCCAACAACCGTATCAGTTAGGTCATTCAGTATTTTTTTAATATAGGTTTTTTATCGTTTTAACGATTAAAATCAAGTTACCTACTTCCAAGCGGTACAAATTTTGAGGTTATGGAGGTTCACTTTTATTTTCGATTTTTATGTTACTTGCCGTACTTTCCGCGCTTTTATACTTCGGATTATTGCTTTTGGACATTAATAAAGCGTTTTAGCGAAAACAATCACCTAAAAATTTTAAACAACCTACACTGCAAATTTAAAAGTTTCATAAAATATCCCGTTTGGAAGCTACCAACAAAAAAGCCGTTAATTCAACCTATTTATCAAATAGTATTCAATTGATTTTGCTCAAACTTTGGCCATATACATGAAAAATCATGAATCCAGTCTCTGTACAAAATTTGAAATAGAAAAAAACCTCCGATTAAAGAGTAAATCGGAAAAGCTGTACAAATTCAATTATATTCAAGTTTTTCTTTATTGATTTACTCCCTAACGATAAATTTCTTTTATTTCAAATATGGCATACAGTCTTCATGTACGGCCAAAATATCAGCAAATTCTGATAAACCGATTTTACAAAATTAAGCTGGATAAATTAATCAAAAAAATAAACTTTGGATTTAAAGTATCCCACAAGATCGGTAATGGGAATGCTTGACCGATCATAAAATGATCATTATGATCATTACTACATAGTAATTTTTCGCTACTTTAATACAGGGAGAAATTAAAAATCAATTTTTTTAAAACTCGTTTCTAACATATTTTGATTGTTTTAGGCGATGCTAGATGATTGTGTACGACGATAAAATTTTCCATAGCGCAACTTCCGCTTTGGATGCTTACATCCGGAAATGGGAAAAATTCAATGGAAAGATATATGTTGACGACGATGACATTTCCTGTGATAAAGAAGTCCGCGCGACGGTCAGGAAGGTCTTGCAGCTGCTGCAGAGTAGGAAATTGAAAACACAAAACGGTAAGTTAAATTAAACAAAGACTATAAGCGTATTACTGCAGCTTGTAAGCAATACAACTGTTGTGACAACCATAATAAATATAACTATAACCATAAGTTATAGTATTGTAACTTCTATAAATTACATATAAATTTGTATATTATAAAAATTTATTTATTATGTTAAAAAATCAAAAGTTATAACTTTTGAGCAATATAATTATTATGAGTTACAATAACTAAAACTGTGACCTTTAAGCAACATAAATGATATGACAGTTATAATAAATATAACTATGATTTGTGGGCAATATAATTGTTATAAGAGTCATAATAAATATAAGCATGTCTTTTAAACAACGCGACTTTTATTTTCCACGAGTCATAATAAATATAACTGTAACTTGTAAGAGAAACAACTTTTACGAAAGTCATATCAAATACAACACTGACTTGTAAGCAATATACCTATATGACAGTTATAACAATTATAACTACGGCTTGTAAGCAATAATAAGATTAAATGTGACTTATTATGAGTCATAACAATAAATATAACTTTGTCTTTTAAGTAATATAACTGTTATGAAAGCTGCTACCGATAATACTGTGACCTGCAATCAATATAACCGCTTCAAGTATAATAATAAATATAATAAATGAAATATAAAATATTTGCATGTATTATAAAAAAATAATTTGAACATGTAGACATATAAACATAATATAATATTATAAATTATAAAACATAATAAATATAACTTGTAAACAATCTAACTGTTATGAAAGTCATAACAAATAAAGCCGTGCCTTGTAATCAATATAACTGACAATTCAGTCATAATAAATATAACTATAAATTGTAAGCAATATAAATGTTATGAAAATCATATTAAATATAACTGTAACTTCTAATCGATATAAATGATATGACAGTAAATACAACTCTTACTTGGTATAACTCATATTATGTAATAAATCTAACTATGTTTTGTAAACAATGTAACTGTTGTGTTGTGAGTCATAGTAAATATAACTTTGACTTGTAAGCAATATAACTATTATGAAAGTTATACATAACCGTTACAAAAGTCATAGTAAAATAATGTAATTTTGGATTTATTGGAGCAATGTGGAACAAGGCAGGCCACTTAAATGACAGAAATAAAACTAACATGAATAATATTTAAGTTACGCAACTACCATATTTTTTTTTTAGTTTCTTAGTTATATTTGTGTTTATCGTGTGCAGTTCTAATACTTACCAATCAGTTTTTACCAGGCCGCAAACACCGCCGAGTGTTACAGCATATCGACAGCATGGACACAGACAGTCTAATCGAAGTGGACCCGAGAAAATGGATACCTTCAACAGGTTGAAATATACAGTCAGTATATAGACAGCTTTATTTTTATGAAGGGAGAATACTTTTAAATTAATTTAGAAAAGTATCAGTATTATACAAAGTAAAAGACTAAATTAAAGTAGCCTACTTGAACATTTACTAATTATTGAGAGTGGTTCAAAATAAAACGGCTTTCGGGAGCTGATCACACAGCATTAAATAGTGTAAAAGCATGTCTAAAGCTTCTACATGTCTATTATATCATTATTTATGTTCGGCCAGTATAATAGGGAATTCGGATTAATTTTTCAGTTCCACACAATAATTTCTTAAAAATTCGATCACATATGAATATTTAACTCACCTCAATGTATAATATTTGAAATAAAACGAATTTAATGTAGGCCTACCAGAATACAGAATTAAGGAAACACTAAAACACAAAAACGGTCTGGGTTTGTTACTGTTTTTTTTTTTTATTTACGAACAAACAGTAATTGTTTTTAATTTCAGATTTGCAACATTAAATTGGGATCTAAAGCTGCATTAATAATCAAAATTTAACTAAATACGTTAATTTAAAAAATCCTGTTTTTAATAGCTCTTCAACTGGATTTTTGAGCATAAAGACCCAAATGTGTATCTGCGGACTTCATTTGAGATAAATTTAATCAAAATTGTAAAAAACCCGATTTTTATAAAATCGTACTTTTAATACTTTTAACCGAGCAATGATATCAAAGACCATATTTTTTTAAATTTTAAAATGGTCCCAAGATATGGTCCTATATGTAAAATTACACAAAGCAAATAATTAGTTTAGTCTACAACTATGCACGCATAAGCACGCGCTCGTGCACGCAAAATGCATGAACTTTCATAATTTATAAATTTGTAATTTCAATTGAATTTTTTTATTATTGAAAATTAATAAATAGGGGATGAAATTACCTAAAAAGTACATGGGACCATTACTATCCTACAAACACAAATATAAATTTTGACGTCAATCGTAAGGTCTGTGTTATGATATGTAGGATATGAGTTTTTTTGCTGTTTGTACCCACTTTGTTATTGGTACCATTTGATCTGGATAGCTCAAACATGTACCAATAAATGTAAAATGTAAGAATGTAAAATGAATTGAGGTATATAACTAGTTGGACAAACTAATATTTTTATTAAAAGAATTTATAATCTATTTCCTCCTTATTCTTCATTTGTCGGTTATTTTAATATTACAACACCTTGTCGACAAATACATTCCTACTGTTTTTGATAAGAATATATTTATCACAGTCACCTTCTCCACCCCTATCTGACCTATCTGAGATATCAAACACATTATCTCGGTATACATCAAAATCACAGGCATTTTTTAAGTCCATACTTTGTGCCAGTTAATCAGTGTTAACGGTATGAGCTCACGGCAACCACTTTTGTAAGACCTCATTTTAAAATTAATTCTGTAAGTCGATTATTTCCTCCAATTCAATAGTCGATCAAAAATGTTCACAATTAATAAGACCCAATCAAAAACTTGCCTACCTTATTCGAACATGCGCAATGGGATTACTTTGAAACAGATAAATTGCAACGCATTTTAAACGGATCAAGTTTATTATTGTTGCACGAACTTCGCGCTTCGATAATTCCTGGAATTGAAAAAAGAGGATTACACGGGGACGTATTTGTTGGAAAATTTAATGCTCTTACTGCAGCCCTGGCTACTGAGTGGTTGGGATAATAATCCGAAGCGAAACTCTTCCATTCGTAAAATCGAGAATATCACCAGAATAGTGCCAGATATAACGCAGCCTGACGAGTCTAATTGCAAACAATATGCAAATACACGTAGATACAACTTCTAAACTTGTATCGTAGATATATGACAAATAATATGAAACGAGAAGTTACAACTGCTTATGTTTATGTTAAACATGCTTATGTTTAATTTCTCTTAGTTGTAAATAGTGACAGATGTAACTCAACCTGACCAGTTTAATTGAAAACATTAAATAATTACACACAGATACAGCTTTTAAACTTGAACTGTAGATACATCACAGATAAATATTATAAAACAAAGATTACGATTTTTTTTACTTGCTTATTTTTACTTTTTCAATGTTGTCAATACTGGCGGATGTAATGCAACCTGTTGAGTTTAATTAGAAACAGTATTCAAATACTCACAGATACAGCTTCTAAACTTGAATTGTACGTATATCACCGTTAAATAATATGAAACGAGGATTTACAACTGTTAATTTTTACTTCCTTTATGTTGTTAACAGTAACGCAGCCTGTCGAGTTTAATTGGAAACAGTATTCAAATACTCACAGATACAGCTTCTAAATTTGAATTGTACGTATATAAATTGAATTGCACGTTAAATAATATGAAACGAGGATTTACAACTGTTAATTTTACTTCCTTTATGTTGTTAACAGTAACGCAGCCTGTCGAGTTTAATTGGAAACAGTATTCAAATACTCACAGATACAGCTTCTAAATTTGAATTGTACGTATATAAATTGAATTGCACGTTAAATAATATGAAACGAGGATTTACAACTGTTAATTTTTACTTCCTTTATGTTGTTAACAGTAACGCAGCCTGTCGAGTTTAATTGGAAACAGTATTCAAATACTCACAGATACAGCTTCTAAATTTGAATTGTACGTATATAAATTGATTGTACGTTAAATAATATGAAACGAGGATTTACAACTGTTAATTTTTACTTCCTTTATGTTGTTAACAGTAACGCAGCCTGTCGAGTTTAATTGGAAACAGTATTCAAATACTCACAGATACAGCTTCTAAATTTGAATTGTACGTATATAAATTGAATTGCACGTTAAATAATATGAAACGAGGATTTACAACTGTTAATTTTTACTTCCTTTATGTTGTTAACAGTAACGCAGCCTGTCGAGTTTAATTGGAAACAGTATTCAAATACTCACAGATACAGCTTCTAAATTTGAATTGTACGTATATAAATTGAATTGTACGTTAAATAATATGAAACGAGGATTTACAACTGTTAATTTTTACTTCCTTTATGTTGTTAACAGTAACGCAGCCTGTCGAGTTTAATTGGAAACAATAACCAAATACACATAGATACAACTTCTAAACTTGGATCGTAGATATATCACAGACAAAGAATATAAAACGAGGATTTACAACTGCTTATTGTTACTGTGTTATTAATAGTCACATATGTAGCGCAGCCTGTCGACTTTAATTAGAAACAATATGCAAATACACACAGATACAAATTCTAAACTTGAATTGTAGATGTATCACAAACTACATTTCATACGACATGTTACAAATTATAATGAAAAGAATACAATTCCAGAGAAAATTAAAAAGTGAAATAAAAACATTAACCTATAGTTGATAGCTTTCAATAGTTCTAAAGAGCTTATAACGACTAGCCTTAAATAGATTTTCCCATTTTATCGATAAAACAAAAACGAAAATGTTATGTTTTTTTAAAGATTTGAAATGACCGACATTTTGAAACTGCAGAACGGATTTTGCTGGGTAACGAACTTTTCAAGCCATTACCAAATAAAGTTTAATGCCAGGCTAGAAGTTAATCTAACCAAAAGTGCTAAAGCGCGCGCGCACGCACACACTTCAAATTATGTACTTTATTTTTAATCTTTACTTTATGAAATTGAAGACTAAAATGTGGCCTACATTAAATTTAATAGATTCACTAACACTTATAAACAGCTGACAACCTACATTAAGTACATTGAATTTCGCAAATAATTTGTTCAATCTTCATTTTTCTAATTGCAATTACGAAATGCATATAGTTGTGTCAGAAATTAAGCAATTTTACCTTGACATTAACACGTTATGACTGTTAGATTAATGAGGACGAAAATCGAAGACCACGGCAAAGTGGTCCAGTCCTTACAGCAATAACTCCAGTCTCGAACCTACGATATTGAGATGCAATGTCATAGATGCACCAACTGATCACGGACTACACAAATAATGCAAATTATTTTCAAAAACGCCTCTGTCAGGACGATAGTGAATATCCAAAAACTAGCATCACGTAAATGAATATTTCGATGTTTGTATTTTTCAACAAAATCCGTTCTTCTACTTGGAAACGACGTTGACTAAAATACATTTACGTATTTTACGTAATATAAAATACGTTTATTTTATATTTTTTAAATCTCACTTCTCCATCGTAATATGCATCAAAATCAGATAAAATGAGAAGATAAAAAATTACACAAAAAATAAAACCTGACCGTCGTTTCTGAAAGGCGGTTATTTTGGATAAATATTATGTACTCCGGTGAACAAGCAAAAAATGTAAGGTGTCGTGAACACTGATGACACGAAATGTATAAAAAATTGACTTTAAAACACAAAAATGTGAGGCAAACATTGACAAAATAGTTTCTAAAAATTTTACTGATGAGTGGATTGATAGATAAATATTATCGTGGGCTTAAGATAAAACCACGTTTCCTAAAATCTTGAACAATGAATACAGAACTTTTTCATAGATTCTGTATTCATTACCTTGAACTAATCTCCGTAAGCCGGGTAAGTAGCATTTTTGTCATTTGTAAGTGTTAATTATTCAATTGTAATAGATCGAAATACGTGAATTGCTCGGAAAATAGTGATAAACACATTGCTCGCTCAATAGCATAAGTTTTATATTTGAATTTTGGCAAAAATATTTGGGATGAAATTTCCGTGACTTTTCAGTTTCTAAACTATTTGATGACCAGCTTTATATACCGCTAAAGTCAAAATCAAAATATTTGACCTTTGAGTTCTTAATGTGCCTACTTAGTAGCGAATTTTCATTAGAATTCGCTGTTGGAGTAACTCCCAAAAAACCGACTACTGTAATACTTAGGGATAACAGTTTTTCAGCAAAATCTGTTCAACCGTTTCAAAATGGCACCACTAAATCAATAAAATAAATCACAAATGTTTAACCTTACACTACTGTGAAAATTTCATTTCACCGTTGTAATTAAAATCTGCGCAAATTCGTACTTTAAACGTAATTTTTTAAGTTAAAAATGCTAATATATGTAGATTGTTTTAATGCTCACTGCCATTGTGAAATACGACTTTAAATTATCGCGGCACACAGTTGTCTCGCTGACGTAAGAAAAGCGAATTTCCAAACGTATTTTACACTATCAAACCCTTTTTGAAATTCTGATTTCACCATCACAATCAGCATTAAAATCTGTATATATTAGCATTTACAATATTTACAAATATTTAAATTACATTGAAAGTGAGAAAATGAAAACTTAGCGCCACCAAAATTTCTTAATTTCATCGAATACTGGAAACTCAATATGCTAATTCGTGCAGTTTTTAACTCTGATTGCATTGGTGAAATCGTACTTTGAACAATTTTTAAGATAAGAAATTTATGAATTTTAAGATTTGAAATGACCGTTTGTCTACTAACGAACACTTCCAAGTAATAACTGTCAGTTGGACAGAAATTGATTTTTGTGCCAACTTCAGGCTAAATAAAATTGAATCAAAATTGTTAACGTAAATGTGTCGAAAACGTTAATGTGAATGTGAACGTGTCTGTGTGTGCGTGTGTATGTGTATGTGTGTGTGTGTGTGTGTGTGTGTGTGTGTGTGTGTGTGTGTGTGTGTGTGTGTGTGTGTGTGTGTGTGTGTGTGTGTGTGTGTGTGTTTAATTTGATTCGCGTTCACAATTTTGATTAAATTTTATTCAATATATATCAAATTATTACTTAAGTACAGTGCACTACCGCAATGACTGTAGTTGTATTACAATTATTGGTTATAACTAATGACAAGTTACAACAATGACCACCAAATAACGACTATTGACTAGACATGTATTGACCTGAACAAAACTTGAGTTGAATTGGCAAATCCGAATTCGATATTTCATCTCAGAAAATCAGTCCGCCATACCCGTGCATGCGGAAAATGGAATTATATTTACTCCATTTACCGACGCACAATCCGGAACCACAGATCGGCTAGCCCTTAGGGTAGTGGTTTTTGAACTTTTTTGGCTGAAGTCCCAAATCAAATAGATGCACGACTTTGCAATCATGGAAGAAAATAAGCCGTTAAAATGGAATAAAATATTTAAATCTAGTCAAATCGTAGCGAGTAGCTGACATGAGGGAAGCAAAATCTTTTCATCCGTCTGAAAATATTTAAGAATGTATAACTTCTGTCTTAATATTTCTAAAGTGAAAACGTCTTTAGGCGGGCATACAAACTTTTTATACGAAAGAAAAATAGAAAAAGACGATAGTACTAATAACAAGTTACTCTAACAATATGCAAATACACATAGATACAACTTCTAAACTTGTATCGTAGATATATGACAAAGAATATGAAACGAGAAGTTACAACTGCTTATGTTTAATTTCTCTTAGTTGTAAATAGTGACAGATGTAGGAACCCTATACTATCATATAAAATAAATTGATATTTAAGGCAGAAACCTTAAACTCTTGCCTTATACATAAAATTACAATATTTTAAGTGAATATTAACAGTGTACCAGTGAGCTGGTGTTTTCTTTTTGCATTCTGACTGAGTAATATGATTTCTGCTTAATAAAGAAGGACGTGAATTCAACCAGATATTGATTTTTTTACATAACACATAAATAAATTAAATAATAAATATTTAAATTACAATTTAAAGCCATTATAATACATATTTAACATACCTAGTACACAATTGTTAAGAGCGCTTACAGTTAATGACCTGTACATTTTGCACATTGATGACCTACATAAATAAGGTCATTAGTAACCATTAAAATTACTATCGAAAGCCATTGTACCGCATGAACAGAGACGCTGTCACAATTATTCCATCATTAGAAATTTTAAATATATTTATTGAATATAAATATAAACATAAAACTAGAATAACCCATAAGAGAGTGTGAACGCTCGCTGCTGATGGCATCTTGCGGCAGAGTATTCAACTACAGTTAAATAAAATACTGAATATTTTCTCAGATATCTTTCTCCCTCATGTTCTTGCAACTTATAGCATTCCTAGTGGCAAATAGTCTAATTACTTGGACTTTAGCCGCTAATATGGAGCACGCTTTTTTGTAATGTTGGCTGTACTTCTAATACGTTTGTATTCAATGATATTTACAATATTAACGCTTTGTACTTTTACAGAATAAATTAGAGGAAGGGATAATACAGCCCCAGGCACTGCGCTCAACAGACCTATTGTGCAACTAAACCTCTTGAGTGTTTAGCGGACTGATGCCCTTACTAATTTTCAACAATCCACTGACTAGCTCATTCTGTTTAAGATCCCCCTAGGGAACTGGATTTCTTTTTGCGGCGAAAAACCGTTAAGGTTATCATCGCCGTCACGCAAAATGAAAGTATAAAAAAAATTAATTAACAAAAATTTACTTAAATAAAAAAAAACAATAACAGACTATAATAGTAAAAATAAATTTAAATAAGAGGTATAACTATATTACAATAACGAATACTTAAGAACTAAATAACAATGAATAATGAATAAAATTTAATAACAATTCGTAAAAGTATATATAAACATAACAGAGATAAAGATATTTAGAGAAAATAAATAAATAAAATAACACAAGCAATAACAAATATATAAATTAAATTTTATTTAAAACATTCAGACGATAAAGGAAGTCTAGGACCTGGTCAACGACCGAGGCACTATCTCCCAACATCGTCTGCAAACAGTTGCTCAGACCACACATAACACGCACATTTTTGAAACCATCACAATCGAGCAATATATGTTTTATTGTGATGGTTTCCCTACAGAACTCGCATTCAGGTGGGTCCCCGCGTTCCATCAGAAATCCATGCGTTAACATGGAGTGACCAATGCGAAGGCGGATGATCACCATCTCTTCTCTACGACTTGCACGTATTGACGACCCCCAAGGACGAACTGTATTTTTAATTACCCTCAATTAAAAATTGTAGCTGCTTGTAGCTCAAACTGCTTGTAGCTCAAACTGCTTGTAGCTGCCCATTCATTTTCCCACTGTAGAAGAATTAAATGTTTTACGTGACAAAGAAAGTCAGGCAAGATTACACGTTGAGTGCATGGTGGTAGAAAAGTTGCTTCCTTTGCCGCATTATCCGCTGCAGTGTTTCCAAATATTCCACAGTGACCAGGAATCCAGATAAATGATACTCTTGCACCTCGTAGTTCAAGTCTATGGACAGAACACAGAATATCTTGAACCAGAGGGTTTACCTAATACATATCCTGGATTGCCTGGAGGGCACTCTTTGAATCAGAAGAAAATACGTAATGCAAACTATCGAATTCAATAGTGTTCAGAGACTTTAAGATGGCAAAGAGTTCGGCAGTAAAGACACTACAAATTGAGGGTAATCCATACTTATATGTTTCGTCCAGTGAGTAAAACGCACACCCAACATTATCATTCATCTTAGAACCATCTGTGAAAATAAATTTAGCAGATGGATATGAATTAGTCAGTCGAGAAAACTCACGTTGATACACAATGTTAGGAGTGTTGTCTTTCAGGTATGTACACAAGGAGAAATCAAAGGTGGGCATATTGATTATCCACGGAGGGACACGACAAAAGGACCTTTCAAACATTGGGGGTGGTTCAATACGCAAGTCTTCAAAAACACGGGTTGTTCTAATGCCAACAGGGGCTATAGCGTGCAGTCGCGATTCATAATGTTGGTGCAACTGATTATGGAAAACGGTATTATAAGCAGGATGCCATGGTTTACATAATATATTACATACGTAACTTACTTGTAACTGCTGTCTCCGACGAGAGAGTGATGGTTCGCCAGCATCGGCGAGAATACTCACGACGGGACTTGAACGGAAAGCACCATAAACAAGACGGATTGCAGAGTTATGGACGGGATCTAGTTTCTTTAAAATCGATGGTCGAGCAGATGAATATACAATGCTGCCATAATCAATTCGCGAACGAATTACGGCACGGTAAAACATCAGCATACAGGTCCTATCTGCGCCCCATCGAGACCCACTAAGAACCCTCAACATATCGAGGATTTTATTACATCGTAATTTTAAATCACGCACGTAAGGACTCCAGGAGAGCCTTTCGTCGAGTATTAGACCCCAGAATCGAACGGATGGAGTGGTCCGAAACTGTATACCATCAAGATATAACGATGGAGCTTGTATCTGTCGACGGCGACTGAAAACAATACACTGAGTTTTAGCAGTGGAGAATTTAAAACCAGTAGTTTTCGTCCAGGTCTGCAACCTATTTATTACCAGCTGAAGGGTTCTTTCAGCTGTTACCATGTTTCTGGTGCTTATGTAAATAGCAAAATCGTCCACAAAGAGAGAACATCTGACAGGGAACCGTACATTAGAAGTTATGCTAATGATTGCAACAGCAAACAGAGTAACACTAAGTACACTCCCCTGTGGAACACCATTCTCTAAGTGGAAGCGATCTGATAGTGTACTTCCAACACGCACCCTGAAAAACCTATCAACAAGGAAATTTTTTATGAAAGCTAGTATGTTACCTTGTATACCCCATGATTTTAATGTGTTTAGTATTCCTTGTCTCCAAGCCATATCATATGCCTTCTCTAGGTCGAAAAACCAGCAACTAGCGTCTGACGCAAGAGGAAGGCATTTTGTATTGCAGACTCTAACATTGCCAACTGATCCATAGAAGATCGTCCTTGTCTGAAGCCACACTGTTCTTTGGAAAGCAAATTGTTAGTTTCTATGTACCAGACCAGGCGACGATTTACCATTTTTTCTAACAGCTTGCAAAGGACGCTGGTAAGAGAAATCGGACGATAACTACTTGGATCAGTTTTATCTTTACCTGGCTTAAGAATAGGAATTACTACTGCTTCCAACCAAGCGTCAGGAAAAGTATGCTCCTCAAATATACGGTTGTATATCTAGAGGAGAGAAAGCCTACCTGACGTTGGAAGATTTTTAATCATGGAGTAAACAAGGTTGTCAGGACCGGGAGCTGAATCTGTGGTAGACGGTAATGCAGATTCTAGCTCATGCAAAGTAAAAAGACATTCAAAGAAGATTCTCCAGATGGGCCGACGGTGCTTCAATTCTATTTTTATACTTACAAAAAGGCTGTAGGCGGTAGAAGAAGAAAAGCTTGCAAGAGATGACCCTAAAAGATTTACAATATCGGAACAATCAGATAATATTACTCCGTTTGTCTGTTTAAGTACCATCAATAAATTAGATGAGCTAGAACTAGAAAGAGAGCGAAGTTTTTTCCAAACAATAGATGGAGGCGTTGTCCTAGATATTGTTGAGATATATTAGGTCCAAGAATCTTTTCTACTTTGCCTGAAAATTCTACGTCCTTTGCTCGTAAAATTTTATATCGTTCAAGATTTTCATCCGTCGAACTTCTGGTGAATCTCCTTAGTGCTTTTCTATGTAGGCGCAAGGCATCTTTACACTTTTCATTCCAGCAAGGGACAGATGGACGTGGTGGGTTTGTGGATGTTTTAGGAATAACATCATTCGCTACATGTAAAATTGTATGAGTGAAGTTTTTTACAATTATGTTTATAGAGTTACTTTCTTCAATATCTGGTGATACAAATCTTTTGGAAAATTCCTCCCAGTTTGCTTTTTTCAGAATCCAACGCTGTATACGTTGATTCTCAAGAGGGAGGTTACGAAATGTAATATTAATGGGAGTATGATCGCGCCATATAGGTAATGTCGACCATTCAAACTTTGTTGCCAGAACTGGACTACAAAATGACAAATCTACAACTGTCCATACACCAGTAGATGCTGATAAATGTGTAAGAGAACCGTCATTAAGTGCCTACTTAAATCCAACTTGGACAGTATTCTATCAATTTGTATTCCCCTTTACAAGACAATGAACCCCATGTAATATGGTGAGCATTGAAATCGCCTATTAGTAAAATCGGCGGCGGTAACTGGAACAGCAAGTCATATATTTCATGATTTTGAAAATTGTAACTCGGAGGCAAGTAAAGGCAACAGATGGTAAATTTGAATGGGACGAATGTTGGAACGGCTACAGCCTGTAAAGGGGTTACAACATTAACGTGAATCGATTCGGTAGAGTTATGAGCCAATATGGCGACACCACCTTTGGCTCTTTCCTCCGTTATGAAATCAGTTCTGAAAATGGAATAACCTCTAAAACTGAATGTGTGCGAATCACGTAGGTGCGTCTCCTGTAAACATACCAGTAAAGGAGACGTATCTTTCACGAGAACTTTCAAATCTTCAATATGGCAACGTACCCCATTAATATTCCATTGTATCACATTATGGTTAATTGAATGTGTAGACATTGAAATGTAAAATACTAGTACATTAAAGGATTAACATCAGATGCATTGTTATTATCAACATTAAGTTTATCGGAATCCACAGACATTGAATCACAGCTGTGATTTAAGTCAGATTCCAATAGTTGTTTTGATTTTAATGAAGTCTCGTCTTGGGAACGGTTCCGTCTTTAGACTTTTTCCTTTGTTTATTTGTAGGTTTAACAGGTTTGTTACCTGTGTGCTTCGACCCAACTGTTGGTGGGCAAGTGCTAGCTTTTTTTTAGAAAAAAAGTAAATCCAGACGGAACATTCTTAGACGAAGGCTTTAACACTTACGACTTAGTCCTTAAGCCTAGATTGCAAGAAGATGGATTTGCTTCCTGAATTACAGGCCTCGGATTCTTTGTCACAAGGGTTTTAGTAGCGACTTTTGATAGGTGAGTATCCTTTCCTTTTGAAGACACTTCAGAGGAAGACGTTTCAGACGATTTAGATTGCGAATCAGGAGTGAAACCCGCAGAAATCAGAGTTAGCAATTGTGCTACCTGTTTCGATAATGCGTTTACCGTTTTAGTTAGCTCTTCGCAATTAGCACACGATGATTTACTAGTAGAGGTGGCAGCAGCAAACGATTTACCTTCAATTATTGATTTTGAGCTTTTGAAAACCTTCTTTGCTTATGAAAAAGATATCTTATCCTTGGCCATGATAGTAAGAATGGCTTTCTCGTCCTTAAACTTAGGGCAGTCAAAGGAACGATCGGGATGGTCTCCACCACAATTCGAACACTTTGGAACATTTTTACATTGCTCACTATCATGACCATTACCACTACAATTACTGCATAACTGATCCTTCCGGCATGTGGAGCTCACGTGTCCAAAACCCTGGCATTTAAAACACCGTCTCGGGTTTGGAACGTATGGCCTAACCGAAAGGCGCTGGTATCAGCATAGATGTGGTCTGGGACAGTTGGTTTACCAAAAGTCAAAGTTAATGAGGCAGTAGGTACTTTTTGCCCCTTATCGTTTCGCGTAATACGACACACGTCTACAACAGCTTGATTTGCTAACTCTGATTTAATCTCCTCCAGGTCTACATGGAGGAGATCTTTACAAGTTATCACTGCTGAGTTCAAGGTTCTGTGGGGCTCCACAGAAACCTTGACCATTTCATAAAACGATGTCATTTTTATGAACCAGTAAGGTTGGTCTGAACCAATAAGGTCCCGTTCTGCAGCTTCTTAATTGAAGCTACGGGACCTGCTATTCCAAAAATTGCCTTATTTATGAGGAAAGGGGACACTTTTGACAAGTTGGCCCCTTCCACCGAGTTTTTAAAAATTATAAATTTTGGAGATGGCAGTTTTAGAGTTTCAGATCGCATCTTCTCATTTCCCGTATTTAAATCACTTCCACTGCTAACAACAGACCCGTTCGAAGCCGAACGAGGTCTCTTTAACACTCCTTTGGCGTTTTTGGATAAGTTATCCATAGTTTAGTTTGCCGAGCGATTCATGAATGAAGATTTTTCGAACAAGTGGCACAGGGTGCACCCAAACGACCATCAGCAGCCCAGGATACTCGAACTAAAGCGAGAATCACCAATAAATTAGGGAGGACTTCCAATATCCTGGAGCCGAAATACATGTCTTCAGCACTCCAGAATCTTAGAAATGGGTTCCGGTACAAAGTTACGGTTCCCCAAACCCAAGTACCACTGGCAGCCGCCCTCTATGTACACACAGAATGCAACCATTTGTTTCGATAGACTCAGCTATGGGCTTCGACACCCATAACTAAACAATGATGTGCTTGCCAAGCGCCTATAGGCTGCTCGGTTCCAGAACTTGTCCCATCAGAGGTCCTCGGCAGTGCTAGGCACACATCAGGTTCCACATACTTGGCCCCGCCAAAGGAAACCAAGCAGAATCGCCATTCCCAGACATAACGAAACAAGAATAGCAAATCCCTAAATGTACGTGTGAGTGTGAAGTGTAGTGCTGTAAGTGTAAGTGTGTCTTAGACTCGGGTACCGCGAGGTTTATCTAGGTCCTCTCACTAGGTGCAGCTAGTCTGCACCCCCTTTAGGGTGTGTATGTGTTTCTGTGTGTGAGAGAGAGAGTGTGTGTGTGTGTGTTATGTGTGTGTTGCGTGTATGTGGAGTAAATGAGTGAGAGTAGAATGAGCTAGAGGTATGGTGGGGTCGCTAAGCCCATCAGCTGCTTACTTCAGCTGCCTCCGCCGGGCCTAGGGAACTGGAAACCAAAAACCCCTAGCCTCCTATTAGCAAAAGCCTCACAATCATGGATTATGTGTTCTGCAGTTTCCTCTTATTTCCTGCACAACCATGGTTACTCTATAGTACACACCTATCCTGTTCATGTTCACCCTCAGTCCATAGTGCCCAATAATGAGCCCCATGATTTTCCTGAATTGTGGTCCGCCCAAGACGTCTGTATCCCCTTTAAGCCCTCCATATGGAACCCTGTTTAAGAGGCGCTTACTATTGGAATAGCCATGAAGGTTAGTCCATCTTGCCTGGTGTTGCTTATTGATCCACTATTAAAAAATAGCACACCTTGCCAACGACAGGTGAAGGTCGGCCAAAAGCCGATGGACTCAGATCCAGCCAATCGGTCTGCCACCTCATTACTCTTAACTCCCTTATGCCCCGGATCCAGTGAAGTTACCCGGTTACCCTGGGACAAAACGTTGAGGTTTTTCTGACACTCCCAGACCAGCTTGGACTGAATTGTAGGACCAGAGTGTGCTTCTATTGCCGTCTGATTATCGAATATGAATACGGGACAGTATACCCGTTTTAAGTTCTGAACACAGTCATTAATGGCTATTACTTCAGCCTGGGATACTGATACATACTGTAATAAAGTAATAACTTTCTTCAACCCCGGTTTCAGTCCGTACAACCCAGCAATAGTGCGTGTGTGTGTGTGTGTGTGTGTGTATTTATATAAGATGTAGATAATTTACTCTCCTTTATCAGTTATGTAGCCTATAATTTCAATTTTTAGCAATAAGATTAGTCGTGTAACTAGACAAATACAGACCAACAATGATCACTGATTAATTAATCATTAAAAGAAAAAATCATTTTCTTTTAATTTTCACTTCTGTTGGCCAGGCCCCAAAATGCCACTTTTTTACAATCTGTTTTCACTACACTAATCAGCATTAACTCTATATCAGTTACCATTACTGACTTCAAAATTACATAGAAAAATAAGAAAACAAACCTCAACAGCCGCCTAGTTTGTTTTCGTCTTTTCAATCACATTTGAAAATTTTAAGTGCTAAATTACGTTGTTAAATGAAAAAAGCAACTGCTGTAGTGTTTATAAGTTGTAGACAAATTATAACTATTAACAAGGCAATAGTGGTAACCACGGTAAATAGAATACACGGTAGGGGCCACGGTGGGTCTGCGCAGTAGACTACAGCGCGCGTGACGTCACTGGATCAAACTCTTCACTGCTACTGTATGTAGTTTCCCACTAAACGATTCGATGTTCTATAAATGTAGTTGGAGATTCGATGTGTTTACTTAATCTGCAAGTGTTGTGTTTTAAACAAAAGGTGTCAACAACAATACTGCACGATAATTGTGTTTTGTGTTTGAGGTTTAATAAATATAAGAAAAGATTTAAGTATGTTTTGAATCCTAAAAAATACATAATGTATTTTGTTTAGTATTGTATAATTGTATATGCATAACAATGCCTGGTTGCGCTATTGCCAATTGCTATAATAATGATAAGAATTGTAAAGGGAAAGGAATTACATTTCATAGAATTCCAAAAGATGAAGGCCTGAAAAAAGCGTGGGTTTATGCGTGTAAACGAGCAGATCATTTTAATTTTGTTAATGTTAAAGTCTGTTCACTTCATTTTAATGACGATGATTTCGAAAGGGATTTTAAATCCTAATTATTAAATACAAATCCTGTGAAATCAGTGCCATTCTACGTTTTAACATGTCCACCGTTGAAAATAAATGTTTTGATTCTGAACGAGCGACAAGGATTAAAAAATTTGAAAACCAAGAAACATAAAAAAAACTTATTGACGAGTCCGATGGAAATCTACAAGAAAAATCACCTGTAAACTGACATGACGTTGGTGCAATTGTAACGTGTAATTCTGTAAATGAAACCCACTTTCCGTAGTCAGTAATTTTAATACAAATATCGTTGTAAATAATGCCTCTGTAGAAGAAATGAAATGTTTAAGAAATGAAAATTTACTTTTGAAGGAACAAATTCAACTTGCATTACAAGAACTGGCCTCGGTTAAAAATTAAAATATGGTTTTACAAAGCAATGTTACTAAGTTTAAGAATATTTTTTTCTTATAATCCGACGAAGAGGAGGTGCCTTAAATGACTTGCAAGCTAGTGAAGATGATGTGAAGTGTGATCTACAGGAGAACTCTGATCTACTGAAGATGATGGCTGGTTATATAGCGTATAGAGTCAAGAAAAAAAATCGTCTCAACTTTTGTATACGGTCATCCAACAAACGAGTGCCATAATAATCAAAGGGATTGACTGTCAACTTTGTCAAAAGGCTACAGTATTTATCCTTCAGTATGTATTCTTCAGTATCTTACTGAAGAATGGTTGAACATCGTGATGGAAAGGGACTTTTTGAAATATCACGGTGAGAATGGGCTAAATACCAACTGGAGGTGTTTACAGCTTACTCTATGTATGTTTTATACATCCCACAAGTACAATAATTTAGAATGTACAACTTAAGTCTGCACAGGTGAATGTTCATATTTCTTAAGGGTGTAACGGCAGTGCAATATTTAACGTAAATGTGTAGATTATGGTTAATTACTATCCTTTTAAGAAAACGGAACATCCTAACGGCGAAACACATTTCATTAAATAAAAAAAAATAATTCTTTTTATATATTCTTCTTCTTTTCTGCTAGGATTATTGTCACTATGTTCAGTATAATGATCTGCCTTCCCTAGCTTCGTCAATTCTACTTTCGTTGACGCGTTTTTGAAAATGGAGGTTCTCCGAAACGCGTCAACGAAAGTAGAATTGACGAAGCTAGGGAAGGCAGATCATACTGAATAGGGATACAGATAGGGAAGGCATTATACTGAACAGAGTAGAAAAAAAATAATGTGAAACTATAGATATTCTAATAAATAAATAAAATAAATGTGTTTTCAATAAATAATAACCTGTATAAAGTTAAAAAACAAAACTTAGGCATTGCGGGACTGGCCGACAGAAGTGGCTACTTCTTTTGTCATGCCTGACTGTATACTTTTCACTATTATGATTTATTTTTTGATAAAAATTTAGATACATGCAGGAAAGGGCAACTCTTGAAAATTATTTTCATAATAAATTTCGCGTGCGTGTAGGTACACAACTTGAAAATTAACTGAAACTGTCACAGACTATGAATTTGAGTATCCTAGGCTATATAACGGATTTTAATAATTAATCAGTTCATAACCCTACTTTTTACAGTTATACTGTCTAAGTATAATAATAAATATAATACTTGTGATTTTGGCTTTCAAAAATTGGTATAGGTCATATACAATAAATAATTTAACTACACAAATTTAGAAAATACACATTTTTAAAAATTAACAAGAACAATAAACATAACCTCAATTAAAATGATATTGAAGCTATTGTGCGAAATCAGCTGTTAAGAATTAGTCACTTCCAGTCTAGATATATACAAGAACAATATATGGTGTGAAGTACGCATTACTTACTGATTCAAGCGTGACGCGAAGCAAATGTTTATACCCATGTTATATCAACCGCGATTACAAGTTTCCGTGATGGTAAACTGAAAATTTCCCAGTGCAAAACATACACCTACACAATGAAGTGACCCATAGTCACTTCAAAAATATTTTGTCGACAATTTCCGAACTGTAATTTTTGGTGAAATAAAAGTTTGGAAATTCCATTTATTCATTTTTACAATAACGTGAATTCCTGAAAAGATAATTGTCGTCACAACACGTTCCATTACGTTAATGGAATAAAGCCACCCACCTTACTAATTACCAGTACATTGTGACGTAATTAACAGTAATCAATATATTACGTCCAGCTCAGGCCGTAATGAGTCAAAAGAGTGAGGTTAACAATACCGCGTGTAACATTGGAAAACAAATTGAAGTGGCCATTATGGTAAGACCTTCTAATAAGCTCTGATACTGACCTCTAGACTTTTTTAAACGTCTTTAAAATTTGTATGTAATGATAAATGTATGTGTGTGTGTGTGTGTGAGAGAGAGAGAGAGAGAGAGAGAGAGAGAGAGAGAGAGAGAGAGAGAGAGAGAGAGAGAGAGAGAGAGAGAGAGAGACAGACAGACAGAGGGGGTCCGCAATTTCGGTACTATTTGATTCAAATAAAAATAGATTTTGGTAGTAGCTTGGGCAAGTTTTGTTACCCAACGAACTCGTTCAACCGTTTTCAAATCTTAAAAGAATTGTCATAACTTTCTTGTGTTACGGTTATTGAAAATCTAATTTACTATCGTAATCAGTGTTAATATCTGTATAAATTAGCATATTCTACGTTCAAACTACGGGCAGGCTCTGCTTCTGGATTTTATGGTGTTCCTACGACCCCGTGATAACATTCACTGGGTGGATCCTTTACACAATTTAAGATTTTAATCTGGAATTTTCTCTAATATTTTCAAAGTAGCTAAAATACTTCATTTATATAAACCAAAGAATATATATCAAAGGAAAATAATTTCCACTTTATATCACGTTTAAGTTTATTTTTTACAAATTATTTGAAAAAATAATTAAGGATCACTTGTTTTCTCATTTAAATAAAAGTGGCACTTAACTGCCTCACTAACGTAATATAAGGGAATTTCTAACATCTATTTAAATTTTGCAGTCATTTTTAAACTGATATCACAGTTATAATTGGCATTACAATCTGCATTAGATAGTTAAACCAGATTTTCAAAAACGTTCAGTCTTTGTAAGAATTTGAACTGCTGCAATTGTGAAAAAATTAAAAGGAATTTTCTGTACAATTAACTTGCCCATGCTCTTTAAAGAATCGTTTGCCCCAAGTTTGAATCTCATGTTGACCAAAATTGCGAACGTGAGATTGCTAACACCCAATATGAAAGTTTAATTCTGATACTTATTGTAAAATCAGCCATTTTTTAAAATGGCAAGTAAAAAGAAAATTACTACCACACGTCAGTGAAACAGCTGCCATATTATATAAATGAATCCATTTTATATTTTAATGCCGCTTATCACAATATTTTTCCCGTTATCACGAGATAAAACAAAGCGCCGCCAAAACAAATAAAACGAAATTATCTTGTCAAGTGTGAGTCTGGGCCAATTATCCTATTCAGAACAGTTGTTATTGGTTGAGCAAAGTGACGTCATTGAAAGAGGAACCGGAAGCTTTCATTGAAACTGTGTTTATTAGCTTTGATCTGAATTAATATTATCAGTCAGTGTAGTACGTTGCTGGGATACGGTATTATACATTTTCTTATGTTAAACGTAAGTCTTTATTGTCTGCATTTACATGTACTGATATACAAACATTTCGCTAACGTAATATAAGCGAATTTCCATAATTGAGAGCATAAGAGAATATTTCGATACTCGAATATATTTGTATTTGTATTGTACTTAAACATAACAAACTTTCTTACACGTTGCAGTTCTCTCAAAAAATCCGATTTTGAAAATATCGACTAAAACCCTAGACATATCTACCTAATTTCAAAAAATTGGAAGTAAACTTAAATAAACACGTTATCTTGAATACACAAGAGGCATAATACGAGGCATGAGTATTCGTATTTGCACGGGTAGGCGCCTTGTTTCAAGTATAAACTACGTACACACGAATACTGAATTAAAAATGTATCACCTGACCTCCGTGTCGTCTACAATGCTACGACGCGAACTCTACCGCTTACAAAGTAAAGTTTAAAATGTCCCATTTGTAATTTATTTGATGTCCATATATTTAAATGGTCCTCCACTTACTTTTATCCGCAGTGCAAAAGGTTAAACAATCGTTTTAAGATGTAGGTGAATTTTTCAAAAAAAGTTTTTTTTTATTGATATCCATAAATACATAAATATGTAAAATATCACGAAATAATTTTTAAAAAACATGTTTAGGTTTATAATTTTCTCGAGATTGTTTTGATGTGATACGTTGACATTATAAGTGGGAACATGAAAACTTGAACTTTTTGAAGAGGTATAGCGACTCTATATAAAACCTCTATGTGCAAAAACAAAATATATATATATATATATATATATATATGATACCGAAATTTCAATTATACATAAATATATCTCATCACCTCAGAATAGCATATCATAAATCACCAAACCTTGAACTCACCTTACAGAAAACTCTCTTAGCTCATTTTCATTCACAGTCAATATTAAATACCGTATTCATAATAATATTTTTATATATAATATTGCATAATAATATTTTTAAGCTAAAAATACTTTCATGTAAAACATTAAAAAAATCATCAATAAATGTTCAATCTGTAAAAAAATTAAAGAAGAACCAATAGTTTGTAGAGGAATAAGAACAAAAAAAAGAAGAAGGAGGAACATAACAATAGGGAAGCCGTTAAGAATTTCTATTATTCTTGTCTGAACGTTTGAAGAGAGAAGTTTAACAATATCAAAAAGGCAATTCTGTAATTGTGTCTTTGCCAGCTAGTTGAGAAACAAACTGAACACTAAACGCGAGATTTGTTGTATTATAAAGTAATATAAATAAATCAATATTTTTTTGTAAATCACACATATCGTAAGATTTATTTATAATTAATGTCTTTGTGCGTGCGTGTGTGTGTGCGTGCGTGTGTGCGCGCGTGTGTGTACGCGCGTCGTGTGCGTGTGCCCGCGTACGTGTGTGTGCGCGCGTACGTGCGCGCGCGCGTGTGTGTGTATGTGTGTACACGGAAATCAGTATCACTTCTAGTTTCAAACCATACACCACACTTGTATTCTTAAGATTTTACCTACCCGTTAACCTATTCCTAATATCGCGTTGCTACAAAGGCCATTTTCGCCAAATTTCATATTGATCGGTCGCATTGTTTACGCGTAGGCTTAACAGGTACGTTACCGACAGACAGACATGGGCAGACGGATACGCGCGCGAATTTATGTGCCTTTGACTTTTTATAAAAATCGTCAAAAATCGTTAATTTTCTGAACACAAATAATAAGTTCGAATGAACACATAAACTTGTAAAAACGATTAACTTGATGAGTTGTACACGGTCATATCATATACTTCAAATTACGTTGAAAATACGAAAATGATTCATACTGGCGGGCAAGGCTTGTCTTCAAAAGAATTTTTAAACTCAATACTAATTTACACAAATTTTAACGCTTCTTTGTAATGGTGTAATCGGAATGTTTTAAAGTTTAAGATGAAACTTTTTGGAAAGTCACTTGCACTACGTCAGCGAGACAGCTGCGTGCTACGATTATTTTGGGAATCTAGAAGTAATAAAAATAATGTTTATTTCATTTACACTTCCAAGTCAATTGAAATACTTTCTTTGGTAAAGTAACAGGAAATTAATAAAGTAAAAAAACAGACGGCTGATAGAGTTTATTTTGATAATTTCGATAAAATTAACATTTAAAAAAGGCTATAACAGTTAGACATCTTTTAATGTTACCGATAGTTAGCACTAAAGTGAATCAAGGTTTTAGTCACATCCTGTATTATTAACTACAATCAATAAGTCATTTCGGTCAGGTAATAGGATATCTACGTCAAAGTTGGGGTGCAGGTCTAGTAAGCTTATAATGAAAGAAGGCTAATTTCAGATTTTTTTTTAAAAGTTTTTTTAAAAGCAAATAATTATTTTGTTATTTTTTATCTTCTGGTTATAGCTGTTAGTAACTAAATATTGTTAAATACAGTACTGTTAGGTTAACAGTCTGCTCTGTTATGTGAACTCACTACCTCTTTTCAAGGTGAATCTCACCGTCGGTTCCGATCGGGTGAAAGCCCCGGTGGCCGGCGCCGGTCGCATGGATTCTGGGGGCGACCAGACACACGATGACTTATCGAAGCTCAAACAGGATCCATTCCTTAGAAGTTCTACAACACAAAGAACCCCGCCCAAGATGGGGACCACTAGGAATTATAAAGAGGAAAATGCGGAATTGCGAAAGAAACTTGATGAAATAGAGCAGATTGTGATGAAACTGAGTAATGAAATAACAGAGCTGAAAAAGGAAAATCAGGCCTTGAAGATGGCGGGTTATACAAATCCTATGCAGGAAACATCTTACAGTAATGTAAGAGCTGAAACTGTAGATTATGTGACAGATGAAGAAGAATTAAGCAAAGAAACCGAATGGCTGCTCCAAAAGAAAAGACCAGGTAAAAAAAGACGAGCAGAGTTCTCTCCTGAACTTGATCAATCAAATCTTAGAAGTGATTCAAAACAGACTGGAAACACCAAAACGCAAACTAAAGAAAGACCGCCACCTCCGATTAACATTAGCGGAATCAAGGAATATGCCACTGTACAAACCTTGATGAAGTCCATAACAGACAAAGATTATAACAGGTAGTCTCGATAAATAACAATATCTGGAAAATCAACACGCCAGACTCAGAAACATACCGAGCACTAGCAAATAAATTGTCACAAGAAAAATATGAGTGGTTCACATATGAAAATAAACAAGATAGGCCTATTAAAGTAATGGCTCGAGGGCTTCATCAAACTTGTGAAATAGAAGAAATAATAGAAGATCTGAGGGCAAAAGGCCTGAGTATAACAGCCGTGGTTAATATCTTGAAGAAAGAAAGACAAGTGGATGAACATGGAAATGAAAGGGTTACAAAGAGAGGTTTGCCACTCTTCATGTTAACGTTTGACAATAAAGAAAAGGTAGATAATATCTATAATATAAAAACTATTTTAAATATGAAAGTCAAAATAGAACCGCTGCGCAAAACAACGGACACCATACCTCAATGCAAGAAATGCCAAGGTTTTAACCACACCCAAAAATATTGTCAAAAGGAACCCAGGTGTGTGAAATGTGTTGGTAAACATGACACAAGTAAATGTCCAGTGAGGAAAGATACGCCCCCAAAGTGTGTGAACTGTGGTGGGCAACATCCTGCTAACTACCGTGGATGTGAGGTAGCTAAGCACTTGCAGAAAATAAGAAACCAAAACAGAAATATACAATACAGAAAAATCATTTCAAAAACAAAAGAAATACAAAATAAAAGAAGTGACGAAAAGAGTGAAAGCAATGAGGGCAAGTCATATGTAGAAATAGTTAAGAACCCAAGAAGGAAAGAGACAAATGAAAGCAACGACAAAAACATGATTGAAAATATACTAAGAAAACTCACATTATTGACGGAAAGATTAGAGGAGCAAACGGAGATAAATAAGAATATTTTCACAAAGCTGCAGTATCTGGAATCGAGAGCAGGTAAAGTGAACAAGAAACCGTGAATGAACAGCACGATTAATATAGCCTGTTGGAATGCCAATGGACTGCTGCGACACATTTCTGAGTTGGAGGTATTCCTTAAAATAGAAAAAATAGATATCTGCCTGATATCGGAGAGCCACTTCACCAGAGAAACTCAAGTACAAATAAAATTATATTTTTGTTATCATTCTATACACCCAGCTAACAGAGCAAGAGGGGGATCAGCAATACTAATAAAACAGCATCTGAAACACTGGGAAAACGTCAGAGTCGAAGAAGAATCAATGCCGATAACAACTGTGAATGTAGAGATATGGAAAAACAAGAAATTCACTGTTTCAGCAATATATTGCCCTCCGAGACATATTATTAAAAAAGAAGAGTATATCACTTTGTTCAGATCTCTAGGGAATAGATGTATCATTGGTGGAGACTTCAATGCTAAAAATACTTATTGGGGTTCAAGACTAACTACAACGAAAGGTAGAGAGATGTTTGCAGCTGGTCAAGAGTGCCACTGTAGCTTTCACTCCGGTGGTAAGCCGACATACTGGCCATCTGATACAAATAAAATACCTGATACAATTGACTTCTTTGTGACCAGAGGCCTTTCAGACAGATATATTGACGTTAAAAACTACGATGGGCTAAGTTCAGACCATACACCTGTTATAATGACAATTAGTGACACAATAATCAAGAAAGAAAATACAGTCAGGCTTACTAACAACAGAACCAACTGGCAATACTTCCGGAAATTCCTTGACGACAATATAAAACCACAAGCAGAGATTAAAACCCCATACCAACTGGAAGAAGAAACAGAAAGGTTGATAGAGAACATACAACAAGCAGCATGGGAAAGTACGCCAGTTCTACAAACAAACAAAAACAATGACGTATACTATCCTGTTGAAGTAAAACAATTAGTAGACCTGAAACGGAGAGCCCAAAAAAATGGCAAATTAGTCGTACCCCTGAAAATAAAAGCAGACTCAACAATTTAACAAATAAACTTAAGGAATTGATAAAAGAAGTTAAAAACAAAACAATTAATAAATATTTAGAAAACCTAACAGCTGAAAAAGACACTGACTACTCCTTATGGCGTGCCACCAAGGGAATCAAGAGACCTGTTGTGCAGATACCACCAGTTAAAAGAAACGAAGAGACCTGGGCTCGAAGTGCATATGAAAAGGCTGAGCTATTTGCAGATCATCTGGAACAAATATTCCGTCCTCTCCCCAGGCAAACGGCAGATGAACATCTACCAAAAGTAAACAAAATAGATAAACTAGACATTAGACCAGTAACGCTACAAGAACTAATAAACGAAATCAGTCAGAATTTACATCCTAAAAAAGCTCCAGGATATGATCTAATTACAGGGCAAATAATCAAAGAACTTCCAGAGAAAGCCTTGAGGAGACTGCTGTCCATTATCAATGCAGCATTCAGGTTACAGTATGTTCGAATCAATGGAAAGTAGCAGAAGTAATTATGTTACCTAAGCCGGGTAAACCACTACATGAGGTAACCTCATACCGACCAATTTCATTATTGCCAATACTATCTAAGCTCTTTGAGAAACTCCTTTTAAAAAGACTGAAGGTTATTATAGAAGATAGGGAGCTCATACCTGCACATCAGTTCGGTTTTCGGGCAAAACATTCTACAATTGAACAAGTTCATAGAGTGGTGGATATAATAGAGGAAGCTATGGAGAGGAAGCAAATCTGCTCAGGTATATTTCTTGACGTGGCGCAGGCGTTTGATGGAGTCTGGCACTGTGGGCTGGAACATAAACTACAACGGGACTTACCAGAGCAATTCTTCAGAATTTTAAAGTCATACCTTTGTGAGAGACATTTTCGGGTTAGATATGAACTCGAATACTCACAAATTAAAACAATTAATGCAGGAGTACCTCAGGGAAGTGTTCTTGGCCCTGTACTGTACCTTCTGTACACTAGAGACATACCAGTTACTGGGAACTCCACAGTAGCAACTTTTGCAGATGACACAGCAATTTTAACAGTTGGGGACAATATTTTAGAAGTCACAGAGAAATTACAGAATGCCACCAACGCAGTAAGTCAATGGACAAAAAAATGGAGAGTAAAGCTTAATGAAGCAAAAACTGTACACATTAATTTTACGAATAGAAAATATGAACCATTACCAATAATATTAAACGAAAGGAGTATAACATATGCAAACAGTGCTAAATATCTAGGAATGACACTCGATGCAAAGCTCCGATGGAAGGTGCATGTAAAAAAGAAAAAGAGGAGATACAGCTCAAATTCAATAAAATGTTTTGGCTTATTGGAAGAAATTCAGAACTTTCGATAGCCAACAAGATACTGCTATACAAGCAAGTTCTAAGACCAATATGGACCTATGGTGCACCACTCTGGGGATGTACAAGAAAAAGCAATAGTAAAATTATTCAAGTTTTTCAAAATAAAGTATTGAGAACGATTGTCAACGCCCCTTGGTATGTGAGAAATGAAAACATACATAAGGACCTAGGTGTTGAGTCTGTTCAGGAAGTCATTAAAAGCTCTCGGTTAAGCATTATTGCAGGTTAAAACAGCATAATAATACAGAGATTGTCCAACTACTATGCCGCAGTGACAACATCACAAGAAGGCTGAAGAGGACCAAGCCAATTGACCTCTCCAGGCCGTAAACACATTGGGACCAGCCGTCTGACTGCACCCCAGCACACAGTGAACACAATGATAAAGAAAAATTACTAGATGGGGCACGGCTCAGTTGTAATTAATATAAAATAAAAAAAAAAAGATCATTGACGAAAAAACCTTCCAGGGCAGCAAAAACTGTTCGTACGCCTGAGAATGTTGAGCGTGTGCGCGTCGCTACATTGGAGAGTCCCAACCGTTTGCTAAAGAAGCGAGTCTCAAACCTCCGCATTTCTGTCTCTACGGTAAGAAACACTTTGATTTTCTTTCAAGTTCCTTCCGTATAAGGCCCACACTACTCGAATTTGATGGAACGTTTCTGACAAGCTTCCCCGGGAAAAGTAAGCTCTCGTTTTGGAGATATTCCTTGGCCCCTCCGGTCCCACGACCTGACGTCCCCAGATTTTCCTTTGGGGTTTTTTGAAATCACTTTTTACGTTGAAAAACTACGCACATTACCAGAGTTCAAGGAAGCCATTCCACAAGAAATGTTACAACTGTTACAAGATTCAATGCGTAACTTCAGGGAACGTCTGGAAACACGTGTTCAATCGGAAGGGTGCCATCTACGCGATCTTATTTTTGCTACTTAATTTTTTGTAAGATTTTCTTAAAATTCCGTGTTTGTAAAACATATTAGTTAAAAAAAATAAATTTTTGGTTCAACATTTAAAAATTTGTGACTTTTTGAAAACCATGCGATTCTCGGTAAACACCCTGTACAAGTGGCACCATTTTCGTGAAGGTTGTATAACAATTGAAATGCCGTTTGGACTGAGAGTCCTACCTCTTCCACCACAGATGAGAATGTCGAGCGCGTTCGACATTTTGTGCGTGCGGACAGGTGAATAACCATCAACAATAGTGTCTCTTAACTTGGCATTTCACATGGGAGTGTTCACAACATTCTTCATGTTGTTTTGCTAACATGCATCGTGTTAGCTTGCACATGGTTCCGAAAATGTTATTCCCTGAGCAAAAGAGAAATGAGAGTGACAATTACCAGAGACTTGGTTGATATGGCTGATACAGACAATCCATGAGGAAGATTGGGACAGATGATGAGACCTGGTGCTTCCTTTATAAAGGAACGTCGTCTCATGAGTAAGCAAAAACATAATCGAGAAAGGAAAATTTTGGTTTGGACATAGCCGGAGAAAAGTGATGAAGTTTTTTGATTACCAGGGTCTTAATTCATTACGAATTTATTCCTGAAGGGAACACAGTTAACAAAGAACTGTACAAGGAGATCCTGAAACAACTATGTGGTGCAATTAGACAAAAATGACCTGAAAATGGGCAATGGTTCTTGTTGCATGACAATGCTCCGTCACATCGATCGTTGATGGTAATACAATACCTTGCCGAACAAAACGTTACTACTTTGGAACACCCTCTTTACTCTCCCGATCTTGCACCACCCCTTTCCATGACTGAAAGTGACATTGAAGGGACATCGTTTTACTGATTCGCAAGAGGTGATGGAAAATGCGACGAAGCGGCTAAACGAAATTTCAAAAAATGGCTTTCAGGAGTGTTTCCAACAATTGCATGAACGATGGAAGAAGTGTGTACATGCAGGAGGAGAGTATTTTGAAGGAAAATAAGATTGAAATATTATACTTACTTTCAATAAATTTTCATTGACTCATTCCGGAAATGTTTTACCCTACTTCATAATCTGGGACATAGTGGTTAACTTGAATGATTACTTTATCTGTCTATTTTAAATAAGCAAATAATATTTTCTAACAATATTATAGTAACTTTAAAACTGATTAATAACATTTAACATTTTCTTCTTAAATGTTACATAATATATAACGTAAATAGCATTAAAATGTATTCATAAGAATTTCGTGAATTAATTACGAAAATGTAGTTAAAAATAATTTAGAAATTAAAGCCTATTTAACCATTTATGACTTTATTTACTTACGTTATATTATTGACGCGTTTCGGGACTCCATCTTCAGAAATAACTCCTAGTGAGATGGGACCTTAGGGTCGAAACGCGTCAATCATATAACGTTAAGTAAATAAAATCACAGGTGGTTAAATAGACTAAATTTCTTTTAAAATCAGTGATTTGGATACTTTAATAAAATTAATTTTAAAACAACTGTTCGTTTGGCTCTATTTTGACTGCTATTGCAATTTTTTGTGTCAGTTATTCATGATAACAATTACCAAGGACAAGTATTGTGAGACGGGCTTTCATGGTGTTTGTAATCTCAAAATCTGGAATAAAAAATACATACATAAGTCATGTCACGCGGTCACAGAATAAGCTAAACTGAATCACTCGGCTACTTTCGGGAACGTTCGGATACAACCTCAAAAACTATTTTTTACACTTTCAGATATAAAACTTCAAAATAATATTCAATGTCTTTTAGTATTACCTTAATTTGTTTGTAAAATCACGTCACTTCTTTATATAAGACGTGACTTCTTTACATTAGTCAGTCACCATTCAAGTATTGTACTTTAATTTATGACAACGAAACCTCGAGTAATAAAGTTATATACGAGGTTTCGTATAACCACCCCTCATCAGCTTTAAGTATGCGATAATTATTGAGTTGATACTGGAAAGCATTACATGGTAACTAATTAATTCAATATTTGCTGATAGGCTCTAGTCATTACCAACTGCTGAATGTTCAAATTTGCCAGATCACATCGGATTTAGGGTAGAGTGTAATAATGCTGATTATAATGGGATGGTGGCATTTTTCAGATATTTTAAAAAATAATCTAAAAATAATCTTGATTAATAAACCTTTTTTTAGTGCAATTATTTATAAAATTTTCAAATAAAAAATTATTTTTTAACGAAGTGATTTCACTTTATCTTTTTTTCGGTTTAAAACGTTCGGTGACGTCTTCCGATTCTTAGCTTCCATTTTTGCCTATCATTCCACACAGACCTTGATCCCATCCCCCGCTTCTCTCTCTCTCTCTCTCTCTCTCTCTCTCTATATATATATATATATATATATATATATATATATATATATATATATATCTCTATCTCTATCTCTAGCCTCTATCTCTATCCTCTATCTCTATAACTATCGCTATCGCTATCTCTATCGCTATCTCTATCGCTATCTCTATCTCTATCGCTATCTCTATCGCTATCTCTATCTCTATCTCTATCGCTATCTCTATCTATATCTCTATCTATATCCTCTATCTCTATTGCTATCGCTATCGCTATCTCTATCTCTATCGCTATGTCTATCTCTATCTCTATCGCTATCGCTATCTCTATCTCTATCGCTATCTCTATCTCTATCTCTATCTCTATCGCTATCTCTATCTCTATCTCTATCGCTATCTCTATCTATATCTCTATCTATATCCTCTATCTCTATTGCTATCGCTATCGCTATCTCTATCTCTATCGCTATGTCTATCTCTATCTCTATCGCTATCGCTATCTCTATCTCTATCGCTATCTCTATCGCTATCTCTATCGCTATCTCTATCTCTATCTCTATCGCTATCTCTATCTCTATCGCTATCTCTATCGCTATCTCTATCTCTATCTCTATCGCTATCTCTATCTATATCTCTATCTATATCCTCTATCTCTATTGCTATCTCTATCGCTATCTCTATCTCTATCGCTATCTCTATCGCTATCTCTATCGCTATCTCTATCTCTATCTCTATCGCTATCTCTATCTATATCTCTATCTATATCCTCTATCTCTATTGCTATCGCTATCGCTATCTCTATCTCTATCGCTATCTATCTATCGCTATCTCTATCTCTATCGCTATCTCTATCTCTATCTCTCTATCTCTATCTCTCTATCGCTATCTCTATCTCTATCTCTATCTCTATCTCTATCGCTCTATCTCTATCTCTATCTCTATCTATATCCTCTATCTCTATTCGCTATCGCTATCGCTATCTCTATCTCTATCTATGTCTATCTCTATATCTCTATCGCTATCTCTATCTATCTCTATCTCTATCGCTATCTCTATCGCTATCTCTATCTCTATCTCTATCGCTATCTCTATCTATCTCTATCGCTATCTCTATCGCTATCTCTATCTCTATCTCTATCTATCTCTATCTCTATCTATATCTCTATCTATATCCTCTATCTATATCCTCTATCTCTATCTCTATCGCTATCTCTATCTCTCTATCTCTATCTCGCTATCTCTATCTCTATCTCTATCTCTATCTCTATCTCTATATCTCTATCTATATCCTCTATCTCTATTGCTATCGCTATCTCTATCTCTATCTCTATCTATCGCTATCTCTATCTCTATCTCTATCGCTATCGCTATCTCTATCTCTATCTCTATCTCTATCTCTATCTCTATCTCTATCGCTATCTCTATCGCTATCTCTATCGCTATCTCTATCTCTATCTCTACCGCTACCGATACCGCTATCTCTATCGCTACCGCTATCTCTATCGCTACCTCTCTACCTCTCTACCTCTCTACCTATCTACCTCTCTACCTATCTCTACCTCTCTCTCTCTCTCTCTCTCTCTCTCTCTCTCTCTCTCTCTCTCTCTCTCTCTCTCTCTCTCTCTCTCTCTCTCTTTCTCTCTCTCTCTTTCTCTCTCTCTCTCTCTCTCTCTCTCTCTCTCTCTCTCTCTCTCTCTCTCTCTCTCTCTCTCTTCCTCTTCAACTAAATCTCGGTCTTCCTCTTTTTTTGCGACCATGTGGTTTCCATTTTAAAATCTGTTTGGGAAGTCGGTTTTCGTCCATGTTTTTGACATGACCAAGCCATCGAAATTGTTTGTCTTGATGTCGTCTAAAATTGTGTAATTCACATCCATAATTTCACGGATTCTTACATTTTTTTAAAATCTTTTCCCGTTTGGACCTGCGGGATTTTTGCCAACAGTCCATTTCTGTAGCTTCAAGACATTTTCCGGTTTTTTTGTGTAAGTGGCCACACTTCGCTTCCATATGAGATTATATTTATTATAATTGTGTTAAATATTCTATGTTTATTTATTTTTTACCTATGTTGTTCCCATGTGATGCTGTTCAGTACCATTATTGCTCTTCTTCCCAAGATATTCCGTTCTTTTATTGCTGTGTCCAAGAGTTCGCTAATAATTGTGATTTCACGTTATAATTTATGCAAATTTCGAGATTTACTAATTTCCTTGTACACTCAGTAAAAGAATCACAAGATTCTCTCAGTGGGTATAGATAAACTTGTTGAATAAAAGAAACCATGCAAGTATTTTTTAAATTAAAACTTCTTTAGGAGGGACTTGTTATATAAGGTAAAAAATACAAAACCCACTATAGAACGAATTACATGTAAAAAAGCCTAACTCTTGTAGTATACACACTATTAATATTTATGAAGTGAATTTATGTCTACTAGTGAGCTAATTGTTTACACGCATTCTTAGCTCAGTGCTATAATTCCTGACTTTGAAACTAAGGGAAGCGAGTTCAAAACCCACTATAGAACGAATTACATGTAAAAAAGCCTAACTCTTGTAGTATACACACTATTAATATTTATGAAGTGAATTTATGTCTACTAGTGAGCTAATTGTTTACACGCATTCTTAGCTCAGTGCTATAATTCCTGACTTTGAAACTAAGGGAAGCGAGTTCAAAACCCACTATAGAACGAATTACATGTAAAAAGCCTAACTCTTGTAGTATACACACTATTAATATTTATGAAGTGAATTTATGTCTACTAGTGAGCTAATTGTTTACACGCATTCTTAGCTCAGTGCTATAATTCCTGACTTTGAAACTAAGGGAAGCGAGTTCAAAACCCACTACTAACTAACTTTTTTATAATTGAATGTAAGTGTTTAAAAATTCTGTACATAAATAAGTTAAATAACAAATATTTAAATTATGTTTAACTCCATTATACTAAATACCCGACCCTTCTAGCGAATTTTTTTAAAGAAAGTTTAAAGTGAAATATATCTTGTACTTTGTAAATAAGAAAGGTTCATTAATAAATACTTAAATTATTAAAGGACTCCTTTATACTACATGCCCAAACCGTCCGTCACAATTAACAGTTGCATATATAGTAAAAGGCTGATGTTATATATGATGAAGAAAATTGTGCGTTTTGTTTAATATCAGATCATGTACAATTTCAACGTAGAAATAACAATGCAATTGGACGTAAAAACGAACAATGAACACTGATTACTTCAAGTTTTTCAATTTTTCACTTCTGGCGTCTAGACTCTCGACTGTCGAGTTTTTTTTATTTTTTAAAGAATATTACATCTATGAGTAAAATAAATTGTGAAATAAAACATAGAAGGTCCTGGTATTGAATTGTAATAAATTGTAAAGAAATCTACACATAGAAGGTCCTAATATTGAATTGCGTATTGTATGCATTTTTTTATTTTTAAAGAATATTACATCTATGAGTAAAATAAATTGTGAAATAACACATAGAAGGTCCCTGGTATTGAATTGCGTATTGTATGCATTTTTTTATTTTTAAAGAATATTACATCGTATTGTATGCATTTTTTATTTTTTAAAGAATATTACATCTATGAGTAAAATAAATTGTGAAATAACACATAGAAGGTCCTGGTATTGAATTGCGTATTGTATGCATTTTTTATTTTTTTGAGTAAAATAAATTGTGAAATAACACATAGAAGGTCCTGGTATTGAATTGCGTATTGTATGCATTTTTTTTATTTTTAAAGAATACATCTATGAGTAAAATAAATTGTGAAATAACACATAGAAGGTCCTGGTATTGAATTGCGTATTGTATGCATTTTTTTATTTTTTAAAGAATATTACATTTTAAAATAAATTGTGAAATAAACATAGAAGGTCCTGGTATTGAATTCGTATTGTATGCATTTTTTTATTTTTTTAAAGAATATTAATTGAATTGCGTATTGTATGCATTTTTTTATTTTTTTAAAGAATATTACATCTATGAGTAAAATAAATTGTGAAATAACACATAGAAGGTCCTGGTATTGAATTGCGTATTGTATGCATTTTTTTATTTTTTAAAGAATATTACATCTATGAGTAAAATAAATTGTGAAATAACACATAGAAGGTCCTGGTATTGAATTGCGTATTGTATGCATTTTTTTATTTTTTAAAGAATATTACATCTATGAGTAAAATAAATTGTGAAATAATACATAGAAGGTCCTGGTATTGAATTGCGTATTTATGCATTTTTTTTTTTAAAGAATATTACATCTATGAGTAAACTAAATTGTGAAATAATACATAGAAGGTCCTGGTATTGAATTGCGTATTGTATGCATTTTTTTATTTTTTAAAGAATATTACATCTATGAGTAAACTAAATTGTGAAATAATACATAGAAGGTCCTGGTATTGAAATGCGTATTGTATGCAATCGTATAACCTAACGTTATTATTGCTTACAGAAGAATGCTTTGTTTCATTTGAGAAAAATATGTATCGCATTTTCGGTTCACCTGCACACGGTTATCCACGAGGTAAATTGACGAGCAAGACAGCTGCGCACTTAGTATCCCATATTGCCGTAACTTAAAGTACAGTGGCAAGAACGATTATGATTATGTGAAAATTAAATTCATTATTAAATTTATTAGTCTTTTTCTGGGCAATTAAGAATGTGTACACATCTGCACATTGCACATGTGTATGAATCACATTCTATGTTACATACTGTGTATACAGAGAGTGTTAAAACACACACACACACACACACACACACACACACACACACACACACACACACACACACACACACACACACACACACACACACACACACACACACACACACACACACACACACACACACACACACACACACACACACACACACACACACACACACACACACACACACACACACACACACACACACACATATATATATATATATATATATATAAAACCCTCTCAAATAAGTTCTAGAAATCTTGGATTGTCGTTCAAATAAAGGTACCACGTTTAAGATCTGAGGATGGCCACTCGATAAGCCCAATGTTCGAAAGAAATTTATCGTATAATTGTACAAAGTTAACTTCATCACATTAGTGTACATGAACTTTTAAAACCATTTGGACTTTCAGAAAAGTCACACAAAGTATGTACACCCCGTCGGCCCTATAAGGCTAATGTGAATTAACGATACAGATTCCGCCGCTTTTTTTTATTATGAACAAAGTATTATGAAGAACGTTATATTAAGAACTTAATGTCAAATACAATGAGCAGTCAGAGAAAACAAGACAGCAGATTGATTATGTATTTTCTTACATCAAATTAAGAAAACGTACTGTCAAATATAACGAACAGTCAGGGAAAACAAGCTGCAGATCGATTATATATTTTCTTACAACAAATTTTAAGTACGTAATGTCAAATACAACGAAGCAATCAGGTAAAATAAGTCTGCAGATCAATTATGTATTCTCTTACACGAAATTTTAAGAACTTAATGTTAAACATATAATCAGTCGGGGAAAACAAGCTGCAGATCGATTATGTATTTTTTTATAACAAATTTGTCAGAATGAGTACAGATTAGACGGGTTAAACATTTCGGTCCATAACTTGTCTTGATTTTGGTTAATGAACTTTAGCCCTTGTAAATCAACGATACACTTATATCACAAGTTAAATAAGCTCTAAACAAATATTATACTAACCTCAAAGTCCTAAATAAACTTCAGACACTATCTCACTGCGCCAGCAGTAACTTATACTTTATCTGAGGCTACAGGTCGAATGTCATCTCCTATGTAAAACAACAGAAAATTAACAAATTTTCAAAATAATTAATTTTAATGATTCAAAATGATGTGCACAGTGACAACATAAATAAAATAACAGCTCTTTATATTCTCGCTAATAAAGTAGTTATTAAAATTATGTAATAACCGCACTACGCAGAGCGCTCTCGCTAACGTGATAGAAGCGAATTTCGAATTCCAAAAATTTTCTTTTATTATACGCTGAAAATCTCTGAAAAATCAGAGACATAATCAGCATGAAAATCTGCATTAACATTTTAAATTAGATTGAAAAAAACGAATATGAACCGTGACCACCGACAATTGCATTCTCGTAATTTTGATGGAACACTAACTTATACGATAGCGATATGAGCTTTTTTAATGTGATTCAGAGGACTGGCCGACAAAAGTGAACATTTAATAAATTGAATAGATAGTATTGCATTGCGATGCGGGGACGTGCATTTTATAGACTTTCTTGAATTGAAAAAGCGTGTTTTTTATCGCTTTGTTTTTTATTTTATTAATAGTCTGCGAAAATACTATAATTAGTTTAACATGACGCATAAGGCATGTTATGTTTGCAGGATCAAATGAACAGATAACGCAGTCATGACACATGAGGCATGTTATGTTTGCAGGATCAAATGAACAGATAACGCAGTCATGACGCATGAGGCATGTTATGTTTGCAGGATCAAATGAACAGATAACGCAGTCATGACGCATAAGGCATGTTATGTTTGCAGGATCAAATGAACAGATAACGCAGTCATGACGCATGAGGCATGTTATGTTTGCAGGATCAAATGAACAGATAACGCAGTCATGACGCATGAGGCATGTTATGTTTGCAGGATCAAATGAACAGATAACGCAGTCATGACGCATGAGGCATGTTATGTTTGCAGGATCAAATGAACAGATAACGCAGTCATGACGCATGAGGCATGTTATGTTTGCAGGATCAAATGAACAGATAACGCAGTCATGACGCATAAGGCATGTTATGTTTGCAGGATCAAATGAACAGATAACGCAGTCATGACGCATGAGGCATGTTATGTTTGCAGGATCAAATGAACAGATAACGCAGTCATGACGCATAAGGCATGTTATGTTTGCAGGATCAAATGAACAGATAACGCAGTCATGACGCATGAGGCATGTTATGTTTGCAGGATCAAATGAACAGATAACGCAGTCATGACGCATAAGGCATGTTATGTTTGCAGGATCAAATGAACAGATAACGCAGTCATGACGCATGAGGCATGTTATGTTTGCAGGATCAAATGAACAGATAACGCAGTCATGACGCATAAGGCATGTTATGTTTGCAGGATCAAATGAACAGATAACGCAGTCATGACGCATGAGGCATGTTATGTTTGCAGGATCAAA
Organism: Callitettix versicolor; assembly: GCA_022606455.1. NCBI lineage: Eukaryota > Metazoa > Arthropoda > Insecta > Hemiptera > Cercopidae > Callitettix > Callitettix versicolor. The sequence goes on from CM040191.1 coordinate 28,763,419, forward strand.
TGAACAGATAACGCAGTCATGACGCATAAGGCATGTTATGTTTGCAGGATCAAATGAACAGATAACGCAGTCATGACGCATGAGGCATGTTATGTTTGCAGGATCAAATGAACAGATAACGCAGTCATGACGCATAAGGCATGTTATGTTTGCAGGATCAAATGAACAGATAACGCAGTCATGACGCATAAGGCATGTTATGTTTGCAGGATCAAATGAACAGATAACGCAGTCATGACGCATAAGGCATGTTATGTTTGCAGGATCAAATGAACAGATAACGCAGTCATGACGCATGAGGCATGTTATGTTTGCAGGATCAAATGAACAGATAACGCAGTCATGACGCATAAGGCATGTTATGTTTGCAGGATCAAATGAACAGATAACGCAGTCATGACGCATGAGGCATGTTATGTTTGCAGGATCAAATGAACAGATAACGCAGTCATGACGCATGAGGCATGTTATGTTTGCAGGATCAAATGAACAGATAACGCAGTCATGACGCATAAGGCATGTTATGTTTGCAGGATCAAATGAACAGATAACGCAGTCATGACGCATGAGGCATGTTATGTTTGCAGGATCAAATGAACAGATAACGCAGTCATGACGCATAAGGCATGTTATGTTTGCAGGATCAAATGAACAGATAACGCAGTCATGACGCATGAGGCATGTTATGTTTGCAGGATCAAATGAACAGATAACGCAGTCATGACGCATAAGGCATGTTATGTTTGCAGGATCAAATGAACAGATAACGCAGTCATGACGCATGAGGCATGTTATGTTTGCAGGATCAAATGAACAGATAACGCAGTCATGACGCATAAGGCATGTTATGTTTGCAGGATCAAATGAACAGATAACGCAGTCATGACGCATGAGGCATGTTATGTTTGCAGGATCAAATGAACAGATAACGCAGTCATGACGCATAAGGCATGTTATGTTTGCAGGATCAAATGAACAGATAACGCAGTCATGACGCATGAGGCATGTTATGTTTGCAGGATCAAATGAACAGATAACGCAGTCATGACGCATAAGGCATGTTATGTTTGCAGGATCAAATGAACAGATAACGCAGTCATGACGCATGAGGCATGTTATGTTTGCAGGATCAAATGAACAGATAACGCAGTCATGACGCATAAGGCATGTTATGTTTGCAGGATCAAATGAACAGATAACGCAGTCATGACGCATAAGGCATGTTATGTTTGCAGGATCAAATGAACAGATAACGCAGTCATGACGCATAAGGCATGTTATGTTTGCAGGATCAAATGAACAGATAACGCAGTCATGACGCATGAGGCATGTTATGTTTGCAGGATCAAATGAACAGATAACGCAGTCATGACGCATAAGGCATGTTATGTTTGCAGGATCAAATGAACAGATAACGCAGTCATGACGCATGAGGCATGTTATGTTTGCAGGATCAAATGAACAGATAACGCAGTCATGACGCATGAGGCATGTTATTTTTGCAGGATCAAATGAACAGATAACGCAGTCATGACGCATAAGGCATGTTATGTTTGCAGGATCAAATGAACAGATAACGCAGTCATGACGCATGAGGCATGTTATGTTTGCAGGATCAAATGAACAGATAACGCAGTCATGACGCATAAGGCATGTTATGTTTGCAGGATCAAATGAACAGATAACGCAGTCATGACGCATGAGGCATGTTATGTTTGCAGGATCAAATGAACAGATAACGCAGTCATGACGCATAAGGCATGTTATGTTTGCAGGATCAAATGAACAGATAACGCAGTCATGACGCATAAGGCATGTTATGTTTGCAGGATCAAATGAACAGATAACGCAGTCATGACGCATAAGGCATGTTATGTTTGCAGGATCAAATGAACAGATAACGCAGTCATGACGCATGAGGCATGTTATGTTTGCAGGATCAAATGAACAGATAACGCAGTCATGACGCATGAGGCATGTTATGTTTGCAGGATCAAATGAACAGATAACGCAGTCATGACGCATAAGGCATGTTATGTTTGCAGGATCAAATGAACAGATAACGCAGTCATGACGCATGAGGCATGTTATGTTTGCAGGATCAAATGAACAGATAACGCAGTCATGACGCATAAGGCATGTTATGTTTGCAGGATCAAATGAACAGATAACGCAGTCATGACGCATAAGGCATGTTATGTTTGCAGGATCAAATGAACAGATAACGCAGTCATGACGCATGAGGCATGTTATGTTTGCAGGATCAAATGAACAGATAACGCAGTCATGACGCATGAGGCATGTTATGTTTGCAGGATCAAATGAACAGATAACGCAGTCATGACGCATGAGGCATGTTATGTTTGCAGGATCAAATGAACAGATAACGCAGTAAGATTATTACCTGAGAAGGAGGAAGGCTTAAACTTATTGATTTCACCTAACATTGCGTAACAAAACATATCTGCCTTTACATCTGTGTTTCCGAACTAACAAAAAAAGAAGTTTTCATATTCACCTACATTGTGTGTGTCTTTTCTTACTGAAATCGCCAAACGATTAGTAAAATATACGCTATCTATGAGTAAGTTGCCTCATGATTTCGAACACATTTGTTTTGAAGAACAGTTGACCCAGCGAAACGAAGTCTTGGTTTTTCAACTCGACCGTTCGGCATTTCGTTTGTTTGTTTATATGTTACGTAGTTTTAGCCAAACGCATTGACTAATTGTTTTGAAATTTGGTACGAAGGAACCTTGTATAAGGCACGAACTATCCATATGTAAAATATTTCCCTATTTAATTCCGTTCCAAGTTGGCTAACCTCTTATTTACAATAAAGATTGTACGATGTTTTAGCCAAACCCATTGACCAACTGTTTTGAAATTTGGTACGGACATACCTTGAATAAAGCACAAACGATTTATGTCTACAATGTTTTATTATTCATTTCCTTTTCAAGATGTACGCAGTTTTAGTGAAATGTTTGTTTTGAAATGTGATACAAAGGTACCTTGTACAAAACCTAATTGACTTATGTATAAGATTTTTTCCATTTACTTATGTTTTAAGATGGCGGTTTCTCATTTAACGACGCAAGTGTACGCAGTTTTGGCCAAACGCAATGACCGATTATTTTGATATTTGGTATGAAGGTATTGTCTGTATAATTCGAAAAGGCATGTGTAAAACCTTTTCCCGATCACTACGGTTTCAAGATGACTAACTCTAAATTCTGGCTGAACAACTGAACTTATTCATGGAGAAAGAGCATGAAATTTCCAAGAAAGTAAATTCAGTAACATTTTTTGTAAATATTGATACCGGTTAAATTGGTGGAAAAGTTACGACCGATGCCGTGTATCAATGAAGGTCTACTGTTTTCGCAAGACATAATTATAAAATAAAGCATATTATAACTAGGTGTGAAACATAAGCAAAAAAACTGTAATGTGCAAGACTTAAGTAAGTCTTTATATTTATAAATATAAACCAATATTTATGTTTAGCCTAAATAAGAAACGTGGTGGTAAGGTTGCATAAATGACAACTCTCAGGCGAATAAAAAATATCCTAATAAAAGCATGTTTTGAAAAATTCACTAACAACTAAGGAACGGATTCCTTTACGCTGCTTGATCTTTTTGCAGTGTGAATAAACGTAGGTAGAATACAATTCAAAAGTTATTTAAAAAGTACAATTTAAAAGGAACACTTAAATCGTACACTACAAGCAGTACGCTACATTCCGCGCAATTTGTTTTGAATGACTGGCGTGGTCTAATCCGTTTCGTGGCAGTGCAGACGACACGGAAAACAGCTGATCCATTGTTGTTATTACTTTATATATGATATGGGAGTTATTGCAGTCATTAAAATACAAGTTCGTTTTAATGGTTGATACTACTTTACCAGGACAAGAAGTGAGCGCCTACTTCAAAAAAACTGAGCGCCTGATTTTGTTTCCTGCTTTAAAAAGCATGTGTTGGCCATTTCTTTACTTCCTTCCTTCGTTCCTTCTTGATGCATGCATGCAATGTGACTGCATATCAGCAGTGCAGTATATCTCTGCATGTATGTAATTAAGCTCAGTTAAACGACAAACAACACTATACCTTATTTACCCATCTTAAGGTCACTCCTTCTTACGGTCTAATATATATATATATATATATATATATATATATATATATATATATATACATACGTATATATAGCCGCCTCGGTGGCATAGTTGATAGCGTACTAGGCTTTCACCCCGAGGACCCGGGTTCGATTCCCGGCCAGGGCTTGGCATTTTCATACGCTATAAAGCATCCCATCGTCTGCATTAGCCCAAGTATTCACAATAGTTGGACGTTAAACACACACAAAAAATATATACATATGCGTGTGTGTGTGTGTGTGCGCGCGCGCGCGCGAGTGTGCGTGTGTGCGCTCGCGCGTGCGTGTATGTGTGTGTGGTATGCGAGGGTGCGTGTACGCGCGCATAAGTGCGCGTGTGTGTATGCGCGCATAAGTGCGCGTGTGTGTATGCTTGCGTGCGTGCGCTCGCTCGTGTGGGTTTGTGTGCGTGCGTGCATGCGTGTTTGTGTCCTTTGCGTGCGTGCCTGCGTGTGTGTGTGTGTAACTTACTCCTTCACGGATGTAAAAGTGTGAATCACATTGAAAATCGATGTACATCCTTAAGGAACATTGTTGGGATGGCCAAAATTATATCTGGCAACTTCATGGTAATTCTCGCTCCAAGCCCGAAGTCAAACTAAAGGAAACTTTCAACTGGACTTCCTGGAAACTTCATAAGGAGCTGGCTGGTGAAAGTTTTTGTTAATTTCGACTTCAAAATTAGAGCGAGAATTACCTCAAAGATATGATTATGGCGAAATATCGGAACAATGTTTCTTCTAGAAACAAGCTAATTTTACCACACTAGCTAATTTTAACAAAAAATATTTGATTAAGATTTATCCCTTAAATACTCCTAAATATTTTTTGTCGACAATCATTATATTTTTCTTGAGTTCGATCCGATATAAAGTCATTTTCATCAAATTTTAGAGGTGGGTTACCAACAGACACACACGCGTGAAAATTTATAAAGGTTTTACCTTCTGATCATGAAAAAGTTGGAGTGATTTTTTTTTAATTAAAACAAACTTCCCGAGATATAGCCAAGGTTGAAACCTCATGTCGAATTTCACTAATGTCAGTCAGTTCCTTTATTCTACAGCGATGTGCATAAACAGACAATCAAGTCAAAACCTGAAAACAGAAATATTTTAGCCAATTCTGAAGAATGGTTTTTTCACAAATACCAAACTGTCTAAAGTGTGCATAGAATATTAGAAAAGTTAAATAGTTATTTTGATAAAAAAGGCTATAAATACGAAGACACATAAAAGCTCTACATCAAACTTTCTATCATAAGAATATCTCTCTACACAGAAGAAACATTTGAAATAAAGCACAATTATGACCGTTACACAAGGGCCTGAGGGTAAATCAATAAACATTTTATATTCCGAAACTAAATGGAAATACATAATCTGACAAAGTAAATACAGCCAACTTAACAATATTAAAAAACAATATTTTCCATCAGAAAAATAAACTTTGGGTGGGAGGTTGTTATTGTTTTACTCCCAAAAGAGATTGTTCGTCAAATATTCATCCTCTCCTTTCCTCCCCTGAAACTCAATCTGTACGCTTTGAGGGGCACCGAATATAAAAACATCGAATCACTGGTAAATTAAATAAATATTGTAAAATGAATATTGCGATACGTTTATTATCAGATTTTAATTGTTTTTAAACTAAACCTTCCATCATTAATGTACAAACGTTTTTACAATTAGTAAATTATTAAAGATATTTAAGAGGGCGATAAACACGCCTGTTTCCCAAAAAAAAGCCGTTTTTGGAGTTATCAACAAAATCTCAAAATCGGATCATCGAAAACTATTTAAAAATGTACATGTGTGGTGTTTCAAAACTATACGGAAATCTTACGGGAGCTTAGTCTACACCTAAAAATATGGAAAAAGTTTATACAGACACATGTCCGAATAGCCTTTTTCCCCCAAACATTTTGTTTTTAACAAAATATCTTGTATTTCTAGAATGGATCAGTCAATAAAATTCAAACTTAGCATATTTTTGACTTGATAAGAAAGAGGCGACATGCTTACGGATTTCGTGACTTGGCAGAAAATATGCTCAGCTCTGCTGTTTCACTTGTTTTACATGTTACACCGTTCATAGAAAATTTAAAAAACCACAGAAACACGTATCTTGAGGTTTGTCACTAATATTTAACGTTACTGTTTTATTTTAGTTTAAAATTTTTAAATGTCCCACATTTTCAATCAGTTCAGTGTATGAAGTTAGTTATTAAAGCGAAGCTTTTAAAGTTATCTTTGGCAACGGGAGTGAATAAACAAAATTCTGCCTAACGGAAGAATGTAACGAACTGATGTAACGAATAAGCGAACGAACGATTAAAATAGAGAAGCAAGGTACCCCGCCTATTTTTGATGAGCCGTATTTTCTCTTCTGTTAATTTTTCCATCTTTCGGCAGCCCTTCTTTTTGGACATATGGACCCCGCAGGGGGTACAGACTACTAGCATCTATTGAGAGGACTTAGACATCCCTCGCGGTACCCTAGTCTAACACACACTTACACTTACGACCTTAACACTTTACACTCACACTTACATTTAGGGAGGCGATAGTAGCTTTAATGTGCTTTTCGTCTTAAAATCAAATTTTTAAAAAAATCGGACATATGCACGCACCTCTCTCCTGTCTCTTTTTCTTCTTCCTTTTCGATAACAGTACAAGCGTATTATACGAAAACGTTGTGTTGCTTTGGTTTCGGTATTTTTCCTTAGTTGAAGGACACGTGCACGTTGTGACCGTTTATAATATATTCGAAATTAATATAAACGTTTACAATAATTGTTGTTAATATTGCTAGTTACTGACAATTCAGACAGTGACAGTGACAGTGAGGATTCTAGTTATTTACAGTACGACATAACTCCTAACGAAATTAAAAGGTAATTCATTTTTTGAGGGGCGAAGTTGGGCGGTGCCCAAGGGCGCTAGTTCAGTTAGGGCACCGCAGTCTAGGTTTTTAAAGTTATCAGTAATACTATTTATCTATACTAGTTATCTAATACTATTTGTTAATAATTATATTTAAATAAATGTTATTTTTTACAATAATAATCATTATCATTATAATCAATAAATGATTTTCAAATTTATTCCAAAAGTATATGTATACCCGTTTTTATTAGATATCTTAAAAACGCGTCCCTTACACAGTAAATTTTGCCCGACCTGTCCAAAAGGGTAAGGCCGGCACTGTATACATATACATATATACATAAACATATTAAACCGGCTTGGTTAGGTTAGGTTTTATCAATAGACGTAGTCATGTACCAACATGTTTCTGAAGTAAAAATATATAACAATTTGTCCATAATAATTATATAATTAATGTGTATAATACATAATACGTACTGTATACAGTATATTGTCGCCTTTAAATCAAAAGCGGCCAACTCGCATGATATGAGAGAGAAATCGGAGTTGTTGTATATATATATATATATATATATATATATATATATATATATATATATGTGTGTGTGTGTGTGTGTGTGTAAAACTGCTCGAGTTCCACACGCCTTTTTTATACAATTAGACCTCTGACAGATTAAACTAACATTAAATAATTGTGTTTCACAATGTCAATGAACTCAATATTAATATATAATATTCAACGCTATAGCGCCAAAAATATACATTTTTTAAATGTACATTAAAGGCGGTCATTTACTTTAAAACCCGACAGCAACCACGGTTTTTGGTTTTTTCGATTGTATGTGAAAAAGTGTGTGTAAAGTTTTTTGCGCCTTTTATTTCAATTTAAGTTAGTAGCTCGCCGCGCGTCGATATTAAGCTGTTGTCCTGAGCACATCTTCGGCTGACATGACAAAGTATGTACCGTACACAGAGAGGGATGGGGTGAGCCGCAAAGCATGACGGATGGGGTGGAATGGCGCCCAGCTTAGCGCCCCGGGTAAAGAAAATATTTCATTTTAAATAAAACGCGGCTTCATTGTTTCAGTCATTTTATAGGTTTCAGATGAAGAGTTCGCCCGCTGGTTTATTTAACATTTTACTCCCCTTATTTAATTTGCAAAATAAATGTGGCGTAAACTTCCACTAAAAATCAAAGCGAAAAAATATTACGGGTTTATTTCGGCAGTAAACGCGATTTATGTGAATTTTTAAGTTTCGCAATTTTATAGTTTTATTTCGACGCACGGGGCCGTAAAGCGGACATCGATTTTTACCGTCTAAAGTACAACGACGCTGCTAGTTTCTGTGTCAAGGGCGTAAGGGAAAGCTTTAAGGGCGTAAGGGAAAGCTTTAAGGGCGTAAGGGAAAGCTTTAAGGGCGTAAGGGAAAGCTTTAAGGGCGTAAGGGAAAGCTTTAAGGGCGTAAGGGAAAGCTTTAAGGGCGTAAGGGAAAGCTTTAAGGGCGTAAGGGAAAGCTTTAAGGGCGTAAGGGAAAGCTTTAGGAAAAGGGCGTAAGGGAAAGCTTTAAGGGCGTAAGGGAAAGCTTTAAGGGCGTAAGGGAAAGCTTTAAGGGCGTAAGGGAAAGCTTTAAGGGCGTAAGGGAAAGCTTTAAGGGCGTAAGGGAAAGCTTTAAGGGCGTAAGGGAAAGCTTTAAGGGCGTAAGGAAAGCTTTAAGGGCGTAAGGGAAAGCTTTAAGGGCGTAAGGGAAAGCTTTAAGGGCGTAAGGGAAAGCTTTAAGGGCGTAAGAGAAAGCTTTAAGGGCGTAAGGGAAAGCTTTAAGGGCGTAAGGGAAAGCTTTAAGGGCGTAAGGGAAAGTTCTCACGTAAAAAAACGTAATATAAAACCGTATAACTGCAGACTTTATCTAGAAAACTCAAACGGGTTTGCATTTATAATAATTAACCAGGGGATCCGTGCGAAAGTTTTAAGTGAACACAGCCTTTTGAATAAGCATTTTCTTTAATGGATACAAACATGTTAGTTGATTTAGTTACCCTTGAAAATGCTACATACAATTGTCCGTGAGTAAAGACAGGATTTGGTAAATACAATCCTGATCATAGAAGTGTTTGTCCCTGCTATTTGTTTATATGGATAGCAAATGCAATTTTAATAGGTCTAGTCATGCTTGATAACCTCTAACTGTATTTTGACATTTTTATTATACTTCGTATTTCATGATGCACGATGGAAGGAGAAATCACAAATATATTTGTGTAAAAACAGTGTCCAAAACATTTGTTTGGTATTC